>JAXQKE010000041.1:2662-73194 GCA_037042355.1 Candida sp. Y128-05E | reverse complement strand
TGGAAGTGATAACCCAGTGAGATCGTTGGTAATGTTTGTACCCACCCCGATAACATCATTAGCACCACTAGTAACAGCACCAATAATATCATCAGTGGTATTTGCGATTCCACCACCAACTGATTCTGTTACATTTGTTACAGTACCAGTAACGCCTCCAAGTAAGTCACCTAATAAACCTCCAAGACCAGATGAGCCAGAGGTTTCAGCGGCAGCAGCAGAAGTAGCTTGAGAAGCGCCTTCTTCAACGACAGAAGCAACTTGTGCAGCACCTTCACCTAAAGCAGATGTAGCTTGGGCAGCACCTCCTTCAACGACAGAAGCAACTTGTGCAGCACCTTCACCTAAAGCAGATGTAGCTTGGGCAGCACCTCCTTCAACAACAGAAGCAACTTGGGTGGCACCCGCGCCAAGTGCAGAAGTAGCACCTTCAACAACATTGCCAGCAGCAGAGGTAACTGGAGAAAGTGGGTTAGCAGCACCTGCTGCAGTGGTAGATGTAGCAGGGGCAGCAGCAGCAGTAGTCGAAGTAGTAGAACCACCAGTGATTAAACCTCCAATACCGCCAACAATATCACCAAGTAAATCTCTTTTCTTAGCTTGTACTGGTTCTTCTCTTTTCTTAAAACCAATGATGCCTTCACTCCACATAGCTTTGGCAACAGTAACCAATCCATCAAATGCATCGGTATGGGAAAGAACTTCATTAACAATATCAACAGCCAAGTTTGAAGAGTCGAGAGCAGTGAGAAGATCTTCTAAACTGTGTGATTTCAAAAACCCAACAATGGCAGCGATAGTTGTTGGTTGTGAGAGGGAATTTGTTGCAAAATATCTGACCATTTCAACTCCAGTCCCACTAGTATTTAATTGTGTCATGAATTCAGTAAGTAACTCATTTTCTCTTTTAGATAATATGTCATCTAATTCATCGTCGAACGATCTTTTGGTTAAACCTTCAATGAACTCCAGGTCAGTTAAACCATTTAATCTTTCTACTAACTCGAGAGTTGCATCCTCCAACCCTTGACGTTGTATTGGAAGTGTGAAAGCAAATGCAAATAAGAAAAAACTAGCAATATAATTTGAAAACCTCATGTTAATTTCAATCTTTACCTTTTTTTTATTTATTTAGTGAATCTGGTATTTATATAAATCTACTGCAACATTTTTGACATTTTCTCAAAAACTACTAGTTTGAGATATGTGTCCAAATGCGTAACTATCGAAGAATGTGAACAATCAGCTTTATTTACTTCAATGCAATCGAGATGTGTCTTATATGTAGGGCATTATTCATCTGCAACCATTTACCGAAAGAGGAAATAAGATACTGCATATTGTAGATCTCTCATTCATAAATATTCCTATTAACGTAGCTATAAACTTTCGTATCTACAGTGTCATTACGAGATATATGTATGTTTCAAACTTCAACTAACCGTATTTGGTAGGTGAAAAAAAGAAAGGAAAATTTCTCCTTCGGAAAATTCACTCATACTTCATTTCTTGCTCTTTTTTCGTCATATGACATGATAGACTTCAATAATACTTTGAACCCATTGTCAACTTGCTGGGGAGTAGAATATTCTTCTGGGGTATGAGAAAGTCCATCTCGAGAAGGAATAAAAATCATTGAAGTAGGACAGACAGCACTAGTACAAACAGAATCATGCCCAGCACCGGAAACAATTTCTCGACATGCCCCTGGAAATAATTCTTCTGCGGATTCTTTTACAGTATTAATACAGATTTCATTGAACTTTACTGCATTAGAAGTTAAAATGTGATCCCATTCCACTTTTAATGACTTTGCGAATGGAGAATCTATCCCTTTTGCAGCAATTTGGTCAAATGCCAATTTTGATTCTTCGACTATTTTAGTAACAATTTCATCGTCATGATGTCTAGCATCATGAGTAAAAGTTACTAGGTTTGGAATAACATTGACCGAACTTGGTTCCAAAGTTAAAGTACCTATGGTACAATTTCCCCCATATTTATTAGCAATTTCAATACCCTTTAAGATACACATTGATGCGATTTGTAACGCATCTGACCTAGTATTCATAGGCGTGGTTCCGGCGTGGGCGGATTGACCTTTGATTGTTACCCGATTCCATTGGTAAGATTGTACTCCGACGACAATCCCAATTTCTTTTTCTTCATTCTCTAAAATCGGTCCTTGTTCGATGTGAATCTCGAAATGCGCGGCAAGCGGATTAGCCGTATGAATTGCGGGGACAGTACCGTTATAACCAATTCTTACTAATTCCTCGCCTTGGGTCACGGGAACCTCATCAAGTGATTTTAAGTTTAACCCTTGTTCCAATGGAATTAAACCTGCCCATACCGTTGATGATACCATGGAAAATGGGAATCTTGCCCCTTCTTCATTCGTCCAGTCTATCAAAGCTATAGGATAATTAGGAACGTAATTATTATCTTTAAAAGTTCTCAAAACTTCCAATCCACTTAAAACTCCCAATATCCCGTCGTACCTTCCACCACTAGGTTGAGTATCTAAATGAGAACCAATACCAGTTGGTAACCCTTCATTTTTACCGGGGTAAATACCAAAGATATTACCCATTTGGTCAATTTTCACCTCACATCCTAAAATTTTCAATTCAGCAACAAACCAATCTCTCACTTGTTTATCTAAGTCAGATAATGCTAATCGACATACCCCAGTATCTGTTTTTCCTTCACCCCAAACACCTTTGGCACCCCATTCTGCTGTTTCATGGATAGTGTTGATTAATCTGTCTTGTTTGAATGTTAAACTGTTGAATGCTGACATCTTGTTTTATGAATATTGGCGGTGTTATTGTGATTCTTTGGTTACTATTGATTCCTTATATATTTGATAATTAGCCGCTACTCAATAGGAAACTTGGTGCGCGCGGTAATCACTAGCCGCAAATTGTTATTGTCAAAATCAGTGCAACCAGATAACGGTTCGTGGTAGTAAGCGAAATCAATATCGAGAATAATGTTATAGTAACATATGATCTGAGCAAACACCAAGAATGTTGAAATAACATTATGCTGAAAAATTAGAGATCATAAGTTTAAAGTAGAAAATTCTGTTTACTGAACTTAGTCTTAGTGTACCTTATGTCATTCTGTAACTTTGTAGATGTGCTAACCAGACGATCATATCATCTGGTAGGGTTTGCACTCCATCTTTCTCAGAAAGACTTTGCAATGGAGATATATCATAGCTTTTCGTCTGTGTTTATACAACCGGATCAGTTAGAATCATTCACACTGTAAAGAATAATAAGCACTTGCTGTCAATTAAAATTCGGTATTAATTTAATATGTGCTAGCGTTATCAATATCCAGAAATCACATCTCGGTATTTACCTTCCTTGAAATGTTTTTGATTTGATTATTAAGTTGTCTATTACACTCCACTTCATAGTAAGATTTTGTTCAATAAAACAACAGATTAATTATTATTTATTATTTTAGACCTTTCTTCATTATTCGCACTTCTAGATCATGGTGTTTCAAAGTTTGAAGGTTTCTTATAACGTAGACAAATCTATTCTCATTTGAGTTTCATGCAATTTCTCTCCTTCTAGATGAATCAAAATATTCTTCTCCCAAGTGATGTTCTCCACCCTCAATACATTGTAATAGCTTTGATCCTGATGTAGTATCAACAATTTTATCTAATCTAAACAATATAAGTATCCTAGAAATGCTTTTGGTGATGTGAATCACTTTTCAATTGATTTAAATATAATATATCAAATAGATCTAAAACTTTAGACACAGCTCAATCGAATGAGTCCATTTTAGACTTCAGATGAACTGGGACATTTAGAAGTTGTAGGGAAAGAATTAGCCTCCATGATGGCTCATAAAATGTCAATCAATTATTTCCAATCAATATTGAAGCTCGAAAAGCTGATGTTTTTCACATTTGTAACCTTAAACTTGTTTATAGTAATTATTTTAAATTATTAGATCCTCTGAGACCCTCCAATACCCCAAATCTTGAAACAGGCACCCTTGATATGTACGGTTAAATTTTATTTTTATCACTTCTGTTGGGATATTGCTAATTTCAACTTTTCGTGCCACAAAGATTTGACGATTGCAAGTTTACCCGTTTGTTGCTTATAATAGGAGTGAAAGTAATCATAGCCATGCAACACGATGAAATTTGGTGGAAACTTTGACAGTTGCAATCTTCAAATGTGTTTTGCAATATTCCATTTTTATTGAAGTGTAGTTTTATTTAATTTGAGTTGATGCTATCCAATTTTGATTTACACGTATACGGTACGTATTTCTCGGCACTTGCGGTATTCCATGTTTGCAATGAAGTTTAAGGTCATTGTATATTCTGTTAATCTCATTTAAGGTTTAAAAATGCAAACTCATCAAGGGTACATACGATGATAAACTATTAGATTTACCTTCTCAATCCTAAACTATTTATAAACCTAAGCGAGAAAAGGGTTTAATTGCTATATTATAATTCATTTGATCAACCATGACTTCAAAATATTTACCATGAAAACATCGCTTCAAGAGTTTATCCGCTTCAAAATTCATTTAAATTTAATTTTCTCATATTTTCTGATTATAATTCACATTTCCTTCGACGTAGTTCAATGTTGGCTCCCATAATATTCAATTACGATCGTTATCGAAATTTTTTAACCTTAACCAAGAAGGTTATTATCAGTGCATGATATAGATTTGTAACTTTATATGTGATATACCACGAGACCAAGTTGTTGGGATCAGCATCGTTTAATGTCGGTGAATAACAAACTTTGCATTATTCTTAGGTTTGCCCTGTGGTAAGAATATGCGACATGTACTAACTTGAAACATTAAGTTCCACTTTCAATAGTTGTTATGGCGTGATTTATAAAAAAGAAAAAGACGAAAACTGATGTAAGCTGGGTTATTGTTTGTTTGGAAGCCAAGTTTCATACTTTATCAGATTCTATCACCCTTGTGTTTGATGGTCAAAGATTTCCCTAAGTTTATTCATATTTGGGTTATTTGGCATTATCTTGATTTATGACACCATGATTAATCAAGATAAGAGTCCACACTTCTTGTGATAAAATCAAATTTGATCATTCAGAAATTCATATATTGTAGTGACTCTTTAGTTTCAACTATGAATTACATCTACGCAAAGTTAAGTAAATCTAAATATAATAAGGAGTTTTGCAATTAATCGTTATCTGCAAACTTCATGTAGAATCTCAAACAAGTATTGCTTTGTTTGTAAACCAAAATGTCTTTCTACATCCTCGGTGACTCGGGCTTCTTTTTTTGCAGTTTATTGTTTTGGAACAAATATTATTTTGCTGTCTCGCGAAATATTCGTAAATTTTCGCTTCGACAATTTTGGCGCCAAACTACTGTAGAAATTGTAGAAGAATAAAGAATACAAAATTCGTTCCAAGAGCCAAGACTTGTTGTTCGCCTTGGAGTATAAACAATCAAAAGTACCTGTCGCTGGAAAATTCCAGACAAACCTTGTTCGATTCAACTTTTAGTCGGACATACAGGTGGAAGGATAGTATCGTAGAAAATAAAAAAGTGGTTTGGCGTCATTACTCATGATTAGGTATAGTGTTCCAGATGTACCGAATATAATTTAGACTTCGCTTGGATGTTCTTTGTAATTGGCGCCTTAATTAAGATTCTTATCCCAAATCACCTGATTATAAAATATGCACGATATTGTTTTCAGGTATGTTCAAGAGAAGTTGGGGTGGATGTGGTTGATAAGATCCGGTACTGGTTATGTTTTCGTATTGATAAATGAAAAGAGTCACGGAGAGAGCTGTCTTTTTAGTTCTAGATTATTAAAGTCATCATTAAGGTTGGCTTCAAAATATGGTGAGCACTTGCATATACATTTTCGCTAAAAAAATAGAGATTATGGGTGTTTACGGGAAGAATATTCGATCATGGCTTGCAAATAATGACTAGCGTTTGCAAGGGTTTACTTGCATGATTGATATGGCATCCCCAATCAATTTAATATGAAAACATTTTGATATAACATATTTTGATAGTTGAATTAAAACACAACAATTGATATTATTCATTCTTCCATATTCAACAGAAAAGAAAGTTTGTATACTCTGTGTACATTTGTGATCATTCGTCTTGAATAATTTATTCTTTAATACTTTCTCTTATAATTTCCATCTCATTGACATTTCGCGTTGAAACGTCTCAACTAAAACTCAAAGCGCTTTGCGTAAACCGCCTTCCCCTGGTGCTTGCATATTTCATCCAAAGTTTAATTTTTCTATGATCTTACTCATGGAATATTGCACCTTGAGTTGTCTATTCCCAATAGAAATAATAATAACATGCGATACCCTGCATTATTCTCGCTTATCATCCTTAACTTCGGAGTTGTACAATGTAAATATAATGAATTTATACAACTAATCATTGCAAAGCGTGATTATCGGATTGATTGTAAAGTAAAGGCACCTGATATGTAAACTTCTAAGTCAATTGTAGATAGTAATTTCTCTGAGACCTTTATGATACGAAGTGCTTCACTGAATGTGTCGCTATGTATTCATCAAACCCTTACAGGTCGAGAATTTCTACCCCTATGAAATTACAAAATATTTTATTCGACTGGCCATGATATTTAACAATACAATGGAACCATTTTGGGGTATGAACCAGGAACACGGCGAGGAAGTACTGTACGCTCATGGAAGGTATGATATATGTTGTGATAGTTTGGCACTTTGTTGAATATACGGTGTGAGCTATAAAGTTAAATTTGCAAGATACAAATATTTAATACAAATTGATTATAGGTGCAGCCTTTTTCTTCAATGGATGTAATCCCATACAAATAAAAGGTATGGTCTAGAAGAAAAACATAAACAAATGTTACATTGACAACTTGGTTTGTGGGATTAACGAGAAACTAAGCGAGTTTATTATTTCAAATTTAGCAACAAAAAAATAAAGAACTCAAAGAACGATCCATGAAATGAAGGATGTAGGATACTAAGGTACGCCCCTGAATATTTTGTATCGTTGAAGAAAACCAGTGAAGGTTCAAGTGTATATTCATATATACGTTTAGATGTGGACTACAAAGCATATATTCCTATATATCAAATTGATTGTTATAAAAGATTCTATTACGATCCACCCCATCACCTTTGTTGATATCGATCGCTTTACAAATAGATGGATCTTCAGATATCGGGGGTTTAAATCTAAGAAAAATCGGTGGAATAAGGTCCAATCTAAGTTAAAAGGTTGGTTGGCACGCCTTACTAACCTAATGGAGTCAGTGATATCCTTGTTTATTCGTAGTTCGAAAAGTAAAGATCATTTTAAGTTTTATTCTAGCGAAACCCATGCTAAATCAGTTTTTATGCATCCAACCTACTATAACCAGCATCAAAAGTTGGATTTAGTTGCGAGTTATGCATGAGTACAGCAAGATATTTTTAATATCGAGTTGGTAATAAACTTTACCTCTGCATATTCAGCACCTTTTATTCTTTCTGCGTGTACGGCAAAATTGTCTTCCTTAGATATAAACAAGTAAATATGCAATATCATACCATAGATTGACTCGATATACATATATATATATATAGGATCTCTCTTTTTACAAAACAACTTATTTGAGGTACCGAATCAAAAGTTTAATTCATAATTTCAATCAAATTTCAATATTCACTCGTTAATTGTTCACTCGCTAGGTTCCGCTTAATTGATACCGCTGAAAGATTGTTTAGTCCTCAGTCAATAACATTCTTTATATAACCCCCCGAAGATCCATTTCCATTTGATCTTTAGCTATACTTTGTTGAGTTATTATTGTTTCATTCAACAATTTATCGGTTATTCATAATCAGTCACATATATCAATTTAGGTTATTTCAAACTTAGATAAAAGTTTTCCGGTTATATATTCAATAACGTAAGATACTTTCCTTTAATTCTCGACCTTCCTATCATTATTTCATTATTCTATTAATCTCCTGGTTAAGAGTCTAAATTGGAACTACAGGCGAAAAATAATTATTGTTGCACTTTAGAAAATTTTGATTGCAAAACCACCTAATGACTTATCGTGAGGATCAAATCGAAATATATACTATGAAACCCCATATACACAATGGATATTATCACACACCAACATCAAAGTCCCCAAATCAATTCCAAACGCCAAACTCAATGATTTGGTCTACACCAAATCCATCATTACCGCCAAATTCGGATTACCAGCAAGCACAAATATTTTATCAACAACAACAGCAACAATTGCAGTTCCAACAACATCAATTACAACAACAATTACAACATATTCAGCGACAACAACAGTTTCATCATCAACGTCAGAAATCACTAAATCTTCCAATGCAATTACAGACACCTATCAATCTAACTACCCCCTCACAAGATTCCTACCAACAGCAACACCATCATCACCAAGTAAAGATGTACAACCCTACCTATTTCACTCCTGCTGGTTTAGGAGTCACTGTTGATAATCAACCTTATGATCCTATATGTGATTCGCTGTTTTCTGACGCTTCCAGTAAGTTGCAAATGATATCACGCTCTATAAGGAATAACCAAGATATATCTCATAATGATGATATTTTATTTTTCAATGAAATGGAAAGTTCATTGGATTTATCGCAAGATATACTCCCTCCACCAACACTACAATCAATGGGAAATCAGACTTCATACCAATCCAGTCCAAATAACTATGTATCAGTTCCAACATCCAATATTGACTTAAACTCTCCTACTACCATTGAATTAGCTTCACCTTCGGTATCTGAATCTGATAGTGATAGTTTTTCATTCAAAATTAAGAGTACCTCGATGGCTGAAGATATTTTCTCTTCTAATCCTTTTGAAGGAATTGTGAATTCTACAACTAATTCCATAGAGGAGATATTGAAACAAGATCCATTTCTTGAAATTAATAACCTGACTACTAATGAAGATGCTTTAGTAAATTTTATTGAAAATGAAAGTTCTACTGAAGCTAGTTCACTTGAGATAAAATCGAAAAAGGACTCGAAGCAACCGACTCCTAGTTCAAATACCAATACGAAGAAATTAAAAAAGAAAACTTCTAGGGTGTGCAAGAAAGCAGCATCGAAATCTTCTTTAGAAACTTCGGTGTTTACTGTAAATTCTTTACCAATAAAATTGTTGAAGAAATCGGTATCATTTTCCGAATGCTCAAAGAAATTCCCATTATTCAATACAAATCAGTATTCGTTCGTATATGAAAATGGAACCGATGAAGATGTAGGAGTTAGGAAATCAAAGTCGCAAGCCTATTCGAGAGTGATGCATCAACATTATCAGTATGATTATAATAAAAATCAAGCTAATCAAGACTTACCAAAGGTCTTAAAAGATATGAAATCAGGGTTGAATGAATTTCAACTCAACATGGATTCTACGGAATAAACTATACGTTTTATAGATATATCATCTGGAATGATATAACTTTGCTTAACTTAGTCGCAATTGTTTTTTCCGTTATACCCTTATTATACCTCGGCGGCTACACATTTTTGCATTCAACTTTAATTAATTGTCTATAATTATAATACACTTGTATATTCCTAATAATCTTGTAGTGTACAATGAAAATCCCAACCGATTTTGCTAGGCTAAATCACATGTTACACTCAACATGCCAATCAAACAGCCAACATCCAGCTACCGGGAATTGGAATTGTACAAGACTTGTCAGGGACTCGGAAATCGAGTAAAGTGATCACCAGATTTATGCAATTGATCAACCTAATATTTCTTTGGAAGCATAACCGAATTCCAAGTCTTTGAAACACCGAACAAGACGCTCCCATGCTGAAATCATGGATCAGCCCGAGGCTATATTTGCAAAAGTACTCACTATCCTCTATCCATATTTTATTAGCGACATATACGAATTGTTTCAAAGTTAACCGTAGTTTCTGGCCAATTTTCATTTCATGTATATTGGTCAGTCTGATATGGAGATAAGAAATACTTGTATCAAACAATTAAGTAAAACCTAAACTCAACAAAGTTTAGATGGTGTAAAGCTTAAAGTTGTGGTGCAATTCTCGTCAAACTAGATCAAATCAGCATGGTTTGTTTACAAACGAACTTACAGGTGTATGTTCCAGTACACGATACTGACTTGGTAACTCGCAATACAAACTTCTTCGATTGACATCCTATCGGCTGTTTTACGGGGAAGTTTGGTAAACAAAAATATTAACCACAATTCGACTTCACAAAATGGATGGATAATTCTTCTATGAACATCGTCATTACACCTTGTATATTTACAAAGGACAATTTCTGAATAAATATCAATTGTTGCAATACCATTATATTATTCTGCAACATGGGTCAGAATATCTGAAATCTAACCGTTTAGCCTTATCACCAAAAACAAACTACAAATCTAGGAGTTTCTCGGGATGTAGAAATATTCTAAAGAAAACACCCGGAGTGACACCAGAAAGGAATAGTAGCTTGTGAATGCTGCAAAATCCCCCATGTACAAAACGTTAGAACCAATGGTCCACCAGTGGTTTCATTTTATGATTTTCCTTGAGAATAATCATATTGATGTGCAAACCAAGAATATTTTACTTGAAGGAGAAGTAGATGTTGCATGAGGAGAATTTTGGATTAACCCTTGTAATCAGAATGATAAATCAACCAAATAACTCTTTACAATAGATACAAGTAGAGATCCAACTCAATCAAATATCCAGGTATTCCAGCACATCATCTAGTATTGAACCAAATATTTCTTGTATTAACTTAAACATATTCATGGCAAATCATTTACTGTAAAATCAAAATGGTAAAATAAAATGCCATCAATGAATTGACTATTATTCAAACAATTATTCATTTTATCGGGGACAACAACCAAACTGAATGGATCATTAGCACTCGATTTCCTCAAATACTCCAACCATCAAATTCTCCACACCATTCTCCACACCATCCTCTACCAAACATCCACCACTACAGTCCCAATTAACTATTTTATATTTATTACTATTATATGTAATGCAACTAATATACAATGAAATGATCAATTTTTTATCTATAAATCCTTATCTCTTGGTTGGTATTCTTCACCGGATAAAATAGGAGTTTTTCTAAACCTTCTTGAGAAGGACCATTCTCCTTCCATGTTGTAAGCTACACAAGCCAAAGTAGCAGGTACTATACCCATGAAAACGATATTAAAGAAGGTTGATCTTTTAGTGAATCTGAAGTAATTACCCAAGTTTTCCTTGGCTACATTAAACTTTTGTAACTCTCTATCTGGTCTGATTGTGTGTGCCATGGTTACTGTTGAGGTTGATTGGTTTATGAATTTTCTTATTGGTTCTCATTAAAATTCTAGTGAGGCTCACGTGATTATTTTGGATTATTTCAAAGTTTGTATATAGTTAGATTAATCTAAAATTACGTAAGGAAAAACAACAGCCCATAGTAAATTCACTTCGCAAGAATACAAACAAAACAAACAAACATAGAAGTTAACTTAACATGGATGATGTACAACATACAGAACATACAGTTAGTTCATTATTAACAGAACATTTAGGTTATCCACCTTTATCATTAATAGATGATGTTATTAATATAGTTAATCAATTATTATATAAATGTTCTTCTGCCATGCAACAATATTTATTAAAAAGAATGGATCAAAATTCTAATTATACAAAGGAAGATATAGAACAAGGGATAGCTACATTGGAAACATTATTAGAAACACAAGTGGATAATAATTTTGATAAATTTGAATTATATACTTTAAGAAATATACTAATGTTACCTCCTGATTTGGTAGAAGAAGGTTATATAAGATTAAAACATCATGAAGGTGTTGATTTTAATAAGAAAGATAAAGATTCATTAGATAAAGAATTAAAACAATTAAGACAAAAGATTAATTATGAATTGATTATTAGAAACTTATTAAAGCTGCAAATACTCAAGGGAAAAAAGATTTTAAAAGTCCTTAAACTTTATCAATCGTTTATTAGCAATTTTAATTCGCACCCGAAAAAACATAATTTAGATTTAAATGTTCCCTCATTATCTCAATCCTGTATTGATAATTTAAAATCAATTTCCCCTTTAAATGAAAACTTATACTTTATATTAAATCAGGTTTCAGAATTAAAGAATAATACTCACAAAATTCTAAATAAATTAAATACTACTAATACTCCCACTAATATTAAGTTTTCAGTTGATATTAGATCAACTTATATCGATTCAAGAACTAATAAGATTTTACAAGGGGTTGGGATTATTGGCAAAGAAAATGTGGATCCACCACCAGCTTTACCTTATCATCCTACTTTACAGAATGTACAAGATTTAAAGGATATTAATAATATGCTAGATCTGGAGTAGAGGAGGAATCTGAAGGAGTCCGAAGGAAAGAACAGCTTAAAGTATTGAAAATAGAACATTTAAGAATTTATGGAGCACTTGTTATTTGAAGATTTAAAGGATATTAATAATATGCTAGATCTGGAGTAGACCGAAGGAAAAGACATTTAAAAGAGTTTGTGGAGTACTTTTCTTTGTTTGATAAAATATGGACCCACCACCTCCATTTCCTTACTATCCTACATTGCAAAATGTTGAAAATTTAAAGGATATTAATGATATTTTAAACCTGGAGTGGATAATAGGAAAAGAACATTTCTAAAGTATCAAGACTAGACAACTTAAAAGTTTGAGAGGCGCTTTTTCTTTTGATAACATTCCTACCCTACAATGGAGATTAATAATGCTTTGAATCTGGAGTAAATACACAGCCAGACTAAATAGAAATTGTCGATCAAACAACCCACATTTAAAAGAGTTTATGAAGGAGAGCTTTATGAACTATTGACGCATAAGCTCAATTATTTGAATTTATTCGGGGAAATTATCAATGGTTTGAATCTGGAGTAGGAAAGGAAAAGACATTGTCAAAGCATCGAGAATTGAGCATTTAAGAGTTTGCTAGGAGCACTTTTGACATTAATTATAGCCATAGGCTCAATTATTTGGCTTATCTAGCCATACGATATTATTGTATATTATTTGCATTATAACACAACCCAGCTTGACAATTTATTAGTTTCCATTCGATCAAAGTGGTTCTAGAACTAACAAGATTTTACGAAGTGGGGGTTATTGGCTAGGAAAATATGGGGCCTGCCCCGGCTTTGACATCTTCCTACCATCCTAGCTTGCAAAATTTCGAGGATTTAAATGAAATTGATAATGTTTTGATAAAGGATAGGAAAGATCGGAGGAATCCGAAGGAAAAGAACATTTCATGAATAGACAATTTAAGACTCACTTTTTTTTCTCGATAAACATGAACTATAGATAGGCAGAGTTACTTGATTTTTAGCCATTTCTCTAATGAGTTACGATTATATATTATTTGTATTATAAAACAACACTTATTGATGTTTCTATTATTTTCCGTTTTAACACTTCGCGCATCTGGCGAACCACGATTTTTATGATACGCCGCAACTTCCAAAATATTATCTACGACGATAAAATTTTCATATTTTAGATAACAAGATAGTAGTAGCATGGGTTTTAACTTTCTATTACAAGCTCTTAGTCAATTGGATGATACTCCAGTAGCCCCTTCGTGGAGGGTGCAAGTTTCAGGCATTATGGGATCGACCTCGTATGTATCGAAGGGCTGATTGTTTATTTTTTTTCATTTTATTAACATTATTAGCTTAGCATGTTGGATTGTATTGCTTATGCCTCAATTAATTGAACAATGGAGATTGAAATCGGCAGACGGAATTGCCATTGGGTTTATTTCCATTTGGTTTTTGGGGGATTTGTTTAATCTTATTGGTGCAGTATGGGCTCACTTATTACCAGAAGTCATCTTTTTAGCCGTATGGTTCTGTATTGCCGATTTTATGATGATCTTTTCTTACATTTACTATACAAAAATCTTCCCTAAACACCATCATCGTAGAAAATCTCATGGAAGATCAGTCAGTTCCGCTGACGAAACAGACCCATTGGTCTCGAGAAGAAGAAGATCGTCTACTTTAACTGACATTGCATTGGAACCAAAATCCCATTCAATTTTTACCAAATATGTTTTACCTTTATTGATTGTATTTGCTGCTGGTTTCATGGGCTATTTCTTATCGGACAACACAGCTCCCAATGGTGGAGACGATGTTGACGTTCCTGAAAACCCAATTGCTATTGGACCACAAATCTTTGGGTACATTTCAGCAATCTTGTATCTTGGAGCAAGAATTCCCCAAATTATTCAAAACTATCAACGTAAATCGGTCGAAGGATTGAGTTTATTATTCTTTTTGTTCTCTACTTTGGGTAACATCACCTATGCTGGTCAAATCTTATTCTACAGAAGTGATGCAAAATATGTCATGTTAAACTTACCATGGATCATAGGCTCTATGGGTACTATCTTTGAAGATGTCATTATCTTTGCCCAGTTTTACATGTATAGAGACGAAAATCTTGCCCTTGATGATTAGTTGAAACTTTTAAAATTATATTATAGTCTCATGTTATAGTCTCATTTTTTCTAAGACGTTGTAAATCAATATACATTTCTTTATGACTAGGTATGGTAAACCAAGGTATTTTGTAATGGAAATGTCTAACAAATAGACCAAGCCTACTTCGTAAAAAGTTACGAGACGCCATCAAAAACTCGACAGCAATTAGTGCCGATTTAGTTTTTTATATCGAACCTGGCGACAAGCGGGAAATCATTGAAATCGACTACAACCCATCCAATTTCCCCAAATATTATGGGAAGTTCTACAATGTGAAGGTGAAACAAAAGTTAAGACGAGAATGTAAAATATGTGGTAGTAGTTATGGTGATTTAAAAGGGTTTAACCGCCATTACGAAAAAATCCACAAACTGAAACAGAAAAGTGTACTTTAAATGAAGATTCATAGTAAATGGTAGCAATACGACAGATGATCTATTTGAAGTTCTATGTCACCCAATATCAAGAGTTTTACCACAATAGTTAATTTCCCATTTTATGATTTTACCAAGTACAATGTCAAATTAAAGGTTTATCAAAGAGGTGTATAATTTATAATAATGTACAACCTACTACTATATACATTAGAGATCAGCCGCCCATAAAGAACCAGCTTCTATAGACTCCACTAATACTTGGGGTATTCCACCAAATCTTTCCAGAAATTTTTATTCAACATAATGAATAATATAACATTATCTATTAAGTAACTACCGTTTGACATTTCCTCTTAGTTCCATTACTTATTCACCTGCTAATTTTGTCGTATTCTATTCGTAAATAATTTTGGTTGTAAAGTTTTTCGCACCCAAAGAATTTTCAAAAATCGTCCATTTTACAACACAATTTATCAACAGATCTCTTTTACTAGAACATGTTATTCGGTTAGGATATCAACTTAAAAATATCTAGAATCTATAGGATACTACCTTTATGGTTGATTATGATTACTATTAAGTTTCAATGGGATGGTTTACACCTTTTGGTGAATTGCTGCAATTTTGAAATATTTCTCATAAATTACGGTTAATCAAGGTTGATTTTACTTCAAAATGGTGGAAAACATTGTTTTAGAGATGGATTAACGTGGAAGATTTTTAATCTCGGTTTTTAACTCGGTTATGTTGATATTTCATGCATAGTGACCAAGGTGGCAAATGTGGGGAGAATTTAAGGTTTTGGGTCTGTACTATAGGTCTGCAGCTAGTTCAGTATGTGTTATGGGATGTGTCAAAGAATTTCTAATTCGACTGTCGTCTATCCTTCTAGTTTGATGCAATTTAGTTTTAATTGAATCATCGATTTACTTTGGGGAAAAATTTCAATCTTGAAGATTTCCGTCTTGAGAGTGCTTCTTGAGAATATTTATATCCAACTGTTGCAATTACAATTCGCAAATATACTACTTGTTGCTACAGTAATTATTCTAAATTCATCTTAAATTACACTATTAACAGGAAGGTTAGTATACAAAAATCTAATTTACTATTTATGAATCATTCTTTTTATTAATTTATTCCATTCCAATCCATTATCCATAAAAACTTTCCTACCCAAAAAAAAAACAATAACAACTAATAATGAAAACACATTCATTATCAAGAAAAAAAAACTAAAACTAAACATGAAAAAACCATCTAATACTTATTGTATGAAATAAAGTTATTCTATTTTTTTGATTTTATATTATATTTTATGCCAAAAATCATCCCAAATTTATTCCAATCCTATTCCAATCCCAACTTATAAATACTATTGATTCCCAATCAAATGAATTTTTCAAAATGGTCATCCTTCAACCAACCAACTTTTTCAAATGCAGCAAATAATCTAGAGGCTTTGTTGACATCAATTCTACAGGCTTTTTGAGCATCAGTTCTTCTGAATTGCTTATCGACTTTCATTCTGGAAACTTTTTCGAAAAACAATCTTCTTTTTGAATCGAGATACACATTACCTGGTAATCTAAGAATAGACGCAAGAGTAACTTCAGCAGGGTGCAATTTGTCCAAGTTTTCATCTTGAGATAAATCCATTGGTTGTCCCTTCCATTCGATTTTCAAGGCTTTAGCATTATTTGCAGGCAACGTAGTGGCTGGATCAGGAGAATAATCAGGAATTGATTCATCAATTAACAATTGCTGTTGAACAGCCAAAGATGGAGAAGAGGGTTTAGGTTTCTTGACTTTTTTGGGTAATTCTGAACTGGAATCTTCGTCAGAAGATTCTCTAACTCTTCTTCTAGTCTTCATTCTATCATAATCAACATCAAAATCTTGTAATCTTTTACGATTATATTGTCTTTTTGGGACACTGACTTCGACAGAAGATATTATATTATATTGATTAATGAAGTTTTTAACTGATGTTTTGTAATTCTTACCAACATCTTGCCAAGCATTAACAGTCAATTTGTAATCTAAATGATTTTCCAATTTGAAATTCAGTTTGGTGTCAATATATGATTTTTCTTGGAAAATTGGAACATTAGAAATATGTGGTGATGCTGGTGGTGATAAGATTAATGATTGTTTTGGGGTTGTGGGTACAGTTTTAGAAAACTTCAAATAGAAATCATCTTGAGGGGTCAAACAATCAACCCTAGATGATACATGTTTAGTCATTGGATGATAAAGACTCATATTCATAAAGAAAAGATAATTAATTAAAATTGAAATTTGAAATCACTATTTACTAAATGTCATCTCTGATTTCTTTTATCAGTAGAGATGTAATACAAATCTCAAAAAAAAAATCCAGAAAAAAAAACAATTAAAAAGAAATTCCAAAAGAAATAAATTTGATCTGGATATCGTGTTTCAACATGAAACCATCGAACAAAGAAGGAATAAGAACTTTAGAACAATCGCCCAGCAATTGTCTTGTTTGATTACCTATCGCTGACCAATTGCGTTTACAATTGATACCACCATTGAATAGGTTCCAAACTCACACGACGTTTTGTGTCACCGAAAAAAAAAACTGCATCACCCCCCAAAAAATAAACGTTTATAAAATAATCACAAACCCTTGGCAAACTCATGACTAAGTCTTGGAAACTAGTGGACATTTATTTAATCACAATTACTAAGCGATTCTAGATCGTTCTGTAAGTGAAGATTCTAGTACCCCAGATATTTTTAATCATCCTTTGATAGTATACCGCGATCAGAGTTAATTAATTTATTGCATGATCATTTACTATGTTAATTCCTTTTGGCGATTTTGTGATTCCATTTTCTTTTGGAGGGATTTCCGTCTAGTCACTCGCCGGATATATATGTTTACTATGACTAGAAGAACCGAGGCGGTTCGATTGGCGGCTCCAGAATAATCTGGAGAATCGAGTCATAGATCTTGTAGTACAGTAAGGTGGGCTTATCATCAAATTGCCAATCTTGGAAAAACTATTGACTTCTCTATTCGTGGTATGATTTTCTTTTTGTGGGGCGGACTATGAGGCAACCACTGTACAATGATTGCCAATATTTCAATTTATTTTACAGTGATTAATGTTTCATTGGCTGTGTCATGGATGTACAAGGTGATTTAATCACAATAGAACAAGCATTTTAGGATGTTAACATTTCATGATAAGATTGTTTTTATCATCACCCTGTGATAACTGTCACTTCCTACTTCTCGAGAGAACTATTTTTCATCAACATTATTTTACATTAGTGAAACCTTCACCCGCATGAAAATATATTTATACTGAAGAGAGAAATATCGGAAAGAAGAAAAATAAAATGAACTAACCGGGGTTGTAGCTTAAATAATGGAGAATGGCCTTTTCTTATTGATATGGGTTGTTCTATCTACCATTGTCGTTGTATCGTCGTTGTAAGTTGTATCTTTGCTATTACTAATGTTTTTTTTTTTTTTTATTTCTCAGCGCTACCATTTTGGAGTTACCTCATCTAGTGAATTGTTTTACCTTAATCAAGTAATACATGT
Organism: Candida sp. Y128-05E; assembly: GCA_037042355.1. NCBI lineage: Eukaryota > Fungi > Ascomycota > Pichiomycetes > Serinales > Debaryomycetaceae > Candida > Candida sp. Y128-05E. The sequence continues at coordinate 54,622 of JAXQKE010000041.1, read as the reverse complement.
CTAAAATGGTCAATTTTGTGGGTAAACTATGTTTGGCTCCGATGGTCAGAAGTGGAGAGCTTCCAACTCGTTTAATGGCATTGAAATATGGTGCCGATTTAGTTTGGACACCTGAAATGGTTGATAAAAAAATTATTCAAACAACTAGGGTTGTTAACGAAAAGATCAATACCATCGATTATATCTTGAATGAACCAAATAATAAGAAACTAAAGACTAGAATAGTTTTCAGAACATTTCCTAAATTGGAATCATCAAAATTAATTTTTCAGTTAGGTTCGTCAGATCCAAATTTAGCGGTTGAGGCTGCCTTAAAAGTTATTGGCGATGTCGATGGTATTGACTTGAATTGTGGGTGTCCTAAACCATTCAGTACCCATGCTGGTATGGGAGCTGCGTTATTGTCAACTCCAGAACTCTTATGTTCAATCTTGACAAATCTAGTTGAAAAAGTGGGTAAACCAAATAATAAATCTATTTCATGTAAGATTCGTCTTTTGAAATCATTCGAAGAAACTAAAAAATTGGTAACTGATATTTGCAATACTGGTATATCTAATTTGACCATCCATTGTCGTACCAAAGACATGAGAAATAGAGATGATCCTATTTGGACATATCTTCCAAAATTGATTCCTTTCATTCAATCAAAAGGAGTCAGCGTCATCATTAATGGGAATCTTCAATGTCGTCAAGACTTTGAAAATTTACAATCAGTGTTGAATAATCGGGAAATTGGGGGAATGATTGCAGAATGTGCTGAATCAAATCCTTCGGTATTCTCTCATAAACCACTCAAGGCTAAAGATTCAATTGCCAAATTCTTAGAATACTGTTCTATTTATAATTATGATAATTTACCAAACTCCAAGTATATTGTGTTAACTCATATACCCGGCAAATCGAAATTTTATCAAAAAATGGCTCAACAAAAATCTCATGAGGATTTATTGAAAATGTCCCAAGAAATTTTGGACTCTGATGATATTTTGATGGATAAGATATTGGCAAAAGATTTACAAAAGCAACGTCACTTTACCGAAGAAGAATATCAAGAATTCATCGCTTCAAAGAAAGTTGAATTGGAAAATTCGATAAAACAAGCAAATGATGCAAAAAGTACATCAGATGAAACTGTAGTCAGTTTAAAACGTGTGAGTGAAGAAGATCATGTAACAACAAAGAAAATAAAAATGAACATAGAACAAGATGACGTTGAAAAACAAACGGTTATAGGTGTATAATAGATTAACGGTAGCATTTTATAGAGGTAAAAAAATAGATAATATGAATATTATTCAACTACACTTGTATTGTATAGCAACTTCAATTATTACTTAACCATTTATCTATATACAAGCTTATAATATAATGAGTTAAATGAATCATCTAGTATTGCTGGGAAACATAAAAAGTACGTATTGTGGCATGGCAATCTTTATTGCTGGAAATGACGAGAATGGAATGCAGGTTCCACTTTGATTAAAATACAGAATGAGAATTAGCTTATTGACTCAATACTCGTTTTGCGGCACACCAACCGGCCGCAGCACCGGCAACAATCATGGAAGAGTAACCCATTGGTTTCAACCCACGTCCAGATCTGAATAATGCACCCGCAATAGCACCGGCAGCGACGGAATTGTAATCGTCATGTTTACCTCTTAAAGCATCAATTGAAGAATCAATCAAGTTATAAGTTAAAGCAATAACACCTGCAGAGTTACCTAAAAATGGACCTCTCTTGGTAATGTGATTCAAAACAGTGTTTAATTTCAATTTCCCAGTAGCATTAGCTGGGATTGCATTGATACCCTCTTGCATACCGTATAACCCACCCAATCCTAAACCGGCTAAATAAACTGCACCAGTACCGTAACATAAATCGTCGGTCCAACTTCTACTGGGGATTAACCCTTGTGAACCTTCGACTGTGGATAATTGATCATCTTCCAAATCAAGATATTCAATACCTTTATCTAAACCGGCCAAAGGATGTAATTTTTGTGTGTCCAATACACCAGGAGCTTTCAAAATGTTTGATACATCAGCAACTTGGTTAGGATCGAAACCTAAAGTTTCCTGTAATTTTTGCTGATTTTCAGTTTCCGAAGTTTCTTTAGTACTTCCTCCAAATAACCACGACATTCCTAATTATTATTTTTTGTTATAATTTATTGTTTTAAACAGGTAATCTAGTGTGTAGTAGCAGTATAAACTTGGAATATACCCTCAACAACCTCGTTTATATGTTCTAATATCAAATAGATAACTTGCCTTCTACACTAGACTTGAAAAGTTTTACATTTTTCATTTCGGGAAAATTGATCACGTGATATTTCAATACTAAATATTTATACCAGTTAAATTGACAGAATAGAGACGAAATAGCTAATGAAAGGATTCAAGATTAGTTGAGCGTTTCATGAAATGTACAATATATTATATTAGTGTGTTGTCCCAATATGAATTTTGTAATTTTTCATGAAATTATCTATGCAACATTAACAGTAACAATTAGGGTAGTGTAGAAACTTTATAATTATTAACCTGAACATAAAAAGCATGTATATCGCAAACTTTCCCCTTTCTGTCTGTGTTTATAGCTTCCGAGTTTCGGAATCTTGGTATTTCCCAATATTTGATGTACCAACTTCTATTGTGGCAATTTTAATGGCTGCGAAAAATGGTTTGACGAGATATTGCTGATGAAGAAGTGGGAAAGTGAAGGTCAATAGAGAGTAGGAGGGCTGTAGTATATATGACTACTCTATAACCCAACATTCTCTTTTCGTCGAGACTTTTTCTGTTGATTCAAGTGGAAATGTTACTACAATATATCTACTTGCTATATTTACCCAATTAATATTTCCGTAATAATTTCCTTATATTTCCTACTTTCCCTAACCAACTTTGTATTCCTATAAATATTGGCCAAGTATCAGTAGCAAATTTCTTAGCTAAATATGTCTTTATTTATTAATGTTATCGACGAAGATTTTGATGTCAGTCTCGAGTTAATCACCATCTTGGAATTGCAAGCGCAGTATGATAAAATCAGTAATGTTAACAAACATGACAAGATCCATAATTATACTTACGACAAGACCAAACTGTTTGATTTCAACCACAAGAAAATGGAACTTTTGAGTCGGACATTATCGAGAAAGTTGCAGTTGAATGCTGTTAAAGCTAAAACTAATGTTCACCCTGGATGCAAAATCCCACTGTATTCTCCCCCTAGTTCCAAAGATATTATGATGTTTGACTTGGGAGTTACAAACTACAAGAAGTGTTTACCATCATCTCCAATTTCCAACCAAGCAGTTCCCAAAATGCCCCAACTACCTCAGGCGAGAACGAACACCAACCTTGCTAACTATATCCATAAACTCTACATTTACAAACAATACATTAAAGAACAATTGAAGATCAATGAGTTGAACAATAGCAAGGGTTTACAATCAAAAGCCTACGGCTCGTCGGCAATATCGGCCAGAACCACCATTGACCATTTGAAAGTGAAGATGAATTATAATGAAAATTTATCTAAACAGGTGGCCCAAAATTTGTCAAGACAAAGCGGAAGGTCTGTTCAAATTTAGAAGCAGTCACATCAACTGATTACTAACACTATTTATCCTTTTCTTTATAGATTAATGGTGATTTCCATATGTTTCCAACCTGTAGTGTATATAGATCATAATTAATTTGGTGCCATTTGTAGTTGGTATGGCTAGGAAGATTTACGTTCTTTAGGGTATAGGTTAAGAACGGGAGAGTTATCTTGAAGTACTAACTGATAGAAGTGTTATGGAAGGTTCAAGTAAACTTGAACACGAGAAAAAGAGTGAATATTTAGGTGAAAATGTTGAAAATTTGCAATTGGAACTGTTAGTTATAAAGGAAATGGAGGAGAAACCGCAAGTGGTGCAGATAAATCATAGGTACAACTCTGCTATTTATGTACCGCCGTTGAATTTTGCATTAGTTGAGCATTCAATCTATAGATCAGGATTTCCAATGCCGAAGAATTACCCGTTTTTGAAACAATTGGGATTGAAAACTATAATATATTTAGGAGACTTGGGTCTATCTGATAATAAAGGAGGTAAAAAGAAGGATAAATACGGTTCCGCGGAAATAATGGCCAACTATCAAGATTGGTTGGAAACAACCGATATAAAAGTGCATAAATTACTATTTGATTCACCGCAAGAACCATTCATCGACCCCAAGAAACAGCGTCAGGCGCAAGAATCGTTGCAAATTGCTCTACAATTAATGTTGGACAAAAATAACTTCCCGATGCTAATTCATTCAAATAAAGGGAAACATCGAATAGGGGTGTTGGTCGGGTTAATGCGAAAAATCTTACAGGGTTGGTGCTTGAGTGGTATATTCGAAGAGTATGAAAAGTTTGCTATGGGTAAATCAGAATATGATTTGGAATTGATTGAATTGTGGCAGCCGGAATTATATGTCAATGATTCTTCAAAACCAGAATTTGTCAGAATATGACAGAGAATTATCAGAAATACATTTAACACGTAAAGTTCATAAATTCACTTGCATATATAAAATACTACGAATTATTCTTCATGCTTTTTAACTTTCATTATAACATCATCCTGGCTTAATCCGATCTTGAGGTAAATACATTAAAACGTTCATCTGTAAATTCATTTTCATATATACTTTTTAAAAATACTACGAATTATTCTTCATGTCTCTTAATTTTGTCATGACATCATCTTCCTGACTTTCTCCAGTAATCTTAACTACCTGCGGGTCAGACAATCTCATAAAAGGATTATGTTTCAATTCATCACCAATGGTGAATTTCCCCGTGGTGAATTCATTGTTATCAACAAAATCCTGTAACTTGTCAATCGCACCATTGTTAAGAATAGTCTTTGAGAATTTAACATTGGATTTGGTATATTCATGCCCAGGATAAACTTTAGTATCTTGAGGTAATTTTCCCAAGACCTTATTCAAAGAATAATTCATTTCTTTACCAGTACCTTCAAAGAAACGACCACAGCCACTGATGAATAGGGTATCACCTGTAAACACGGCCTTCTCCCCAGATTTCGAATCCTCTACAAAATAACATATGGAATCTTGGGTGTGACATGGTGTGTGCAAAGCTGTGATTGATAAGTTGTCTCCCAAATCAATAACTTCGTTATGAGCTGGTGTGTAGCTTACCAAAGGCGACTCCTTACCAGCAATGACTGGTAAATCAGGATACTTCTTATTGAAATGTTGATTACCATCAGAATGGTCATAATGGTGATGAGTATTAACTATGGCTTTTAAGTCGTAGTTCAACTTGTTTTTAGCCAAATAATTGTCAATATCTTTAGGTGCTGCTGGATCTATAATCCAGGCATGTTTAGTGGGGGAGTCTATCAAAATATATGAATAGTTGTCTCCACTACCCCATCTCATGGGAATTGATTCAATGTGCATTGTTCGTCTTGTAATTATAGAACTTAACGATTTAACTAGACCAAATTGTCTTGTTCTGTTCATGGAGCTAGTCTGACTAATACTAAACATGGGATCCTAATTGGTAGAAGTTGGGTATATGCAGGAAATATGTAATGTTAGTAAAGAGTGTCATAAAACCTGGCCATTATGGTCGGTTTGAGTAAGAGATAGCTATCAGAAGATTGTAGATAACCTATGGAGACTGCTGGGGAGTTTTTGAATCAGAAAAACGGATATTTCATTGACAATTTTTGCGACTAATTTTCATTAAGCTATATAGACATGACTGGATCACAGGAGCGTCTACTTGATTTTGATGTTGGATGTTGGCGGTAGGTCCTGTAAATTTGGTAAGGGGCATATTATTAGAAGTATATGTCAAATCAAACTCACCTGCTTGTACTTAGTCTTTAAGCATCTTCTTACTTCTACCATTTCCGTTCTTGCATTCCATCTGGGGGAGCAGTTTCAAACTTTTTATTCTTGGCTTCGTCCCAGCTGGTAGTCAACACTGTGCCATTGGACTCGACATAACTTTTCATCATTGCTCTCCTCGAATCTTCATCAGTATCTTTGAATAATTGGGCAAAGAAGGCATTCGGATCTTCGTTTTTCTCCTCTTCATCATTTACTTTGAAGTTTGACCAATTGATGGCCTTTTTAGAAGAGGTAGGATAAGCTATCCCTGATGGTTCCTTCGCAGCTTCTGTTTGTTCCGCAGGTTCATTCGATTTTTCTAAAGTTGGCCATTTCCCAGCGTTAGTTTTAACTAAAACAATCTCGAGTTTTGTGCCATATACTTTAAACGATGATTTTTCCTTCGATATCGTATCGTATAATGGATCCAAGGTATAATTGTATTCTGAGTTTTCACTGTTGGGGAAACTGACAGTTACTGAACTCTCATCAAATTTGATATTCAATTGATCTTGTTTGATGTTTTTGGCATATATAGTAATGATAACATCTTTATTACTCTGGTACCAATCTTCTCTGATTTTCACTTTCAAAGGTGCTTGTTTATTGATCACATCAATGCTAGTGGATGGTTTTTGTTCAGCCTTTTCTTCTTTATACTCTAAATCGGGTATTTCATCTTCTGGATCGTCAACTTCGGGATTTTTCTTCAAGTCATATTCCACCTTATTCTTCCACATCTCAAGAGTCGATTCTTGACAATCGTACTCCTTGGCTTTATTCAAATTGACCAAGGCTAATTTTCTCTTCTTTTGTAAATAATTCAATAACCCTAATCGGAAATAGCACACACCAATCTCCGAACGTTTCCCCTTCTCCTCAGCAATGGTAAACGCAGTAGAAATATCTGTACTGGCTGCTTCAAAATTTGAAAGTTTTTGATATGCTGTTGATCGTTTCAAATGAGCTTGAAATGATTTGGGGCTCTCTTTAATTGCAGCAGAAAACTTGGAAATAGCTCCAAGAAAGTCCTGCTCCTTGATGGCTTTATCTCCATCTTGGATCAACTTGTCAATTGCCATTGGTTATCCGTTACTGTTGTAGCCTAATAATCTTTAGATTCTATGGTGCGAAAATTTCCTGTAGCTTACAAATGGTTCTACGGTTATTCAGCATCGCCGGAATGGAAACAACCATTAATCGGCTTCTACGGTAAAGAATTAGACTAGTAGCTATTACAATTTATCATTAGCAGAAAAAATTGGGAAATTCAATAGAATTTCAAGTATTTGATTTATAATACCACAAAAGGTAGACAAAAACATAAATACAATCTATAAATTAATACTGTTCATAACTTCGTTGGTTTATATACTTACCAGAACTTTTGCCATAAGGTAAAGCTTTGTAAAGGTTCTCTTTGTCTTCTTTCGATATTTGGTAGACAAATCCAAAGAAACAACATGGCAGAATATAATGCAATAAACACTGGCAATACCACATATGTGCCAGCGGCTTGAGAAATCAACCCTACTATAAATGGGAAAATGGCTCCACCACTTGATCCGAACGCGGTCATGATTGTCACCGTGATTACTTGAATCTTTCTGGGAATTAAACCTTCAATAGAAGTCAATGTAAGCATCAAGGGGAAATTTGGCCCAATGCATAATCCTGCCAATGCCACAAACACAGATGTAGCAATGACGTTTGGTATGGCCCAGGCTAATGCAACAAAGATAATTGCGCAAGTTGATACAACCGTAACTCCTCTCCGAATACCAACTTTTTTATGAATAGGACGTACTAAAAGTAATCTACCAAGGGCAATACCACCCCAAAACCCAGAAGCAACATAACCCATGGTGTCAGGATTTCCATGACGATAGTCCAATAAAAACGTTACAATCCACCCTCCCATTGCTACTTCGGCACCTTGATAGAATAAAACAAAGAAACAGATATACCAAGTTACGGGGAATTTCAAGGCGTCCATCATATTCTTGGTATGCGATTCATGGGGAGTTTTTGATTTATTATTTGCTTTCAAAGCACGATGAAGATAACTCATTTCGATTTCATCTCCCATACCACCTCGTGGTGTTTCCAATTGTTCGGGTTGTGGGTTAGTATTGTTGTGGTCCCAAGGTTTCAAGTCGGTGTTAGCCCCCTTGAATGCCCACGTCAAAAATGCCAAATTGGTTAATGCTAATCCTAACAAAATAAAATAAAAGTAATGCCATACCAAACCGCCGTTGATGGCAGCAGTGGCTATCAAAGGTGAAACCGTGGCAAGAAACCCGTAATTTGCATGATAGTAAGATAAATATTTCGATTCATCCTTTAATCTCGTCAAGAAGATATTGGCTTGTGAATTACCAATTGCCCCACCAATACCACCCAAGAAAAATGCCACACAAATTACGGGGAAAACCGTACCACTAGAAATGATCCCATACATCAAACTACTAAAGATACCCACTAAAGTAAATGGTATTTCTTTACCAAACCAGGGATCTATTTTATGCGAGAAGCAGGCAACTAAAATGTATCCCACGGCATTCGAAACCCAAATCATCGAAACAGTTGCATAATTGATATTATAATACGCTTCTATATAAGGCAAAATCGCCCCCGGAGCTGAATCACTAAAACCTAAAATGTTAGTAAAAAAATTAAAAGAAAGTAGAACCTTCCGCTATGCATACCTTGAGATCCAATCCATACCACTACAGCGACAATTCTCCATAAATTCTTGGGAGGGTTTCGAGAACTCAATACTCCGTACGGAGGTTGAATATGCAATGGCAATTGGCCATCAGATCCGTCATTGTCTAATAGTTGACCATGACTGAAGTAATCCCGTCTACCATGTATAGCATCTGAAGGAGTGGGGATTTCATCTGGAGAAAGAGTATTTGGAGTTTGATTATTGTATTTTCTCGTAAATTCCAAAGTCTGACCATGGTTCTCTTCATCTTTTTTCAGTTTCAGGTCAAATTCATCATTTAATACCACATTAGCAATTACAGCTGCCTGTCTCAGAGAACCTTCCATTTTTTTTATAATTCAACTTAAAACAACCGATTTTTCTTTGGATCAATGATCTATCATATATATAGGATGGGATGAGTGCTCCTAAAGCCGTTCCGAGAAATATTCCATCTTGCTGCATCTGGAAATTATCCCGGGGAAACTTTAAATTAACCGAAAATATCTCCAACCCGCATGAGATATTTGAGAAAACTGCAAGGTTACATTCAAACCACTGGAATTATCGCTATTATTGGAATAATTGTCAGGCTATAGTAGTTGAATATGGGAAAATATGGGGTTATTTGTCATCATCCCCACCCAAATCATACTTGTGATTAGAAATCAACGTTTAAACAATGAATATGTGAAACGATTTGCGAACGGTTGTTCAACAGGGCTAGAGACCATACATTTCAGGGATAGATATTAATAAACTGAACACAAAGAATGTACAAAACTTAGCCACTCGTAGCCATATTGACTTCCAGACTTATTTCTTTGTGGTTCTAATTATGGCTTCTTCACAGATCAGATTCACGATTGTAAGTGCTAAAAATCATGATATTGACAATCTGATTGATTTCTTTTAGTGATCTTTACAAACGGTTTATAGTCTCTACTTGTATTGATCTTTGATAATGGCGTTAAGTGAGTAGTTGGTGTGTGAACTGGGGAATTGTTGTGATGACACCTGGCTGCAAAATTACACTATCTTGCATGGGATTCGCAATTAAAGGGATGGGAGGTAAAGTTTATATGTCATGGCTACGAATAGTGAAGTTAATACAACGTAGTACCGACAGTCACTTCTTATAAATCATAAGCCCTATTGAAGTATGGTCAAGTCATGTATATCAGTGATATTGCGCTTGAGCATAGATCGCACCAACATATTGGTGTACCAATTGAACTGATTATACATCACTTGATTTGGAATACTTATTAACACAACTGAATATTTTTATGGATGGATAAAGGCTGGTGTTTGGGAAAAACAAACAGAATTTATAATCAAGTCTATTCTTTGAATTCATTAAGGTTGTACAAGGCTGATTGAATGACTACTAGTGTAATTGTATTAAATCTAATATGCAAAAAAATCATAAAGTCATTATATATATCTATATTATTTTACCAAAATCTTTCCCATAATGTATACGATGTTTTGCCTGGATGGTCTCTTCTTAGTTCCATATTGGGTAATGCTATCCACATTACCAACATTACTGAGTATAATCCAAGAAATACTGGTAATACAACAAATGTACCGCCAGCTTCATTTAACAAACCAACAATAAATGGAAATAATGCACCACCACAGGAACCAAATGCGGTCATAATCGTCATACTAATAACATGTATCTTTCTCGGGATTAACCCATCTATAGTTATAAGTGATACCATCAATGGATAATTTGGACCAATGAATATACCGGCAATCGAGACAATGACAGCATCTGCTATAACGTTAGGAATTATCCATACTAATCCAACCAAAACCATCGATATGACTGAAACCAAGGTGACACCCTTTCTGATGCCAATAAATTTATGCAATGGACCAGTCAACCCCAATCTTCCAATAGTCAAACCACCCCAAAACCCTGAGGCTACGTACCCAACTGTTTCTGGGTCAGCATGACGATGGTGCAATAAAAACGTAACAATCCACCCCGCTATAGCAACTTCTGAACCCTGGTACACAAAAACGAAAATTGCTAGAAGCCAAGTAGCTTTGTTTTTAAGAGCTGATTTCATAAGGGTCCAATCAGCCCCACTTTCAGTAGTAGGGTGTTTTGATTTTTTGAACCGAAAACCTTTTCTAAAGCTTCTCATTTGAATATTTACAGCTGTCTCTTCGGTTTGGTTGACAGCAACATCAGAATCAGCCTCGTTAGAATTTTCATGTTTATCGTGATCCCATTTGTCTAAATCTTCATCGGCTCCTCTGAATGTAAAAGCAAATGAAAATATGTTAAATCCCATTAATCCAACTAAAGTGATATAAAACAAATGCCATTTCAATCCGTTATTTACAGCAGTAGTTGCAAGCAATGGTGAAACTGTAGCACCCTAGAAAAATAGTTAGTACAACCTGATTCAGTTAAGCAAAAATAATCCATACATACAACCCCATAAACACCATGAAATATCAGTAGTAAAGTTGCCTTGTTTTTAAATCGGGCAAGGAATATATTACTTTGCGCTTCACCAATGCCCCCTCCGATACCACCAATGAAAAACGCAACCACGATTACTGGGAACACAGTACCAGTTGAGACCAAAGTATACATAGTAGTAGTAAGACATGCTGATAACACTAACGACCATCTTTTTCCTAACCAGGGTTGGATTTTATAAGACAACATGGCAACAAATATGAACCCGCAAGCATTACCAATCCAAATACAAGAAATGACAGCATAGTTGACATTGTAATATGCTTCTATAGTAGGTAAAATAGCACCCGGAACAGCATCACTATAACCTGCACCGTTAGTAAGCCTCGATAATATCCAATTAATCATACATACCAAATGCGAAACACCAGACAAAACAAGCAAGAGCTCTCCATTTGTTCAAAGGGGCATCATCCATGGTCATAAGATGCTCCTCATTGTCTGAGCTGGCATCTTCACTTCCAACAGTGCTTTCTCTATCAATATCTTCAAAACTCCCATCATTGGTGCGTGGAGATGTTGATATCCCAGTTTCAACTGTTTGCTCCTTAACACCGATTCCCTCTTCTTTACCAACACCTACGGTGCTTGTATCCACCTCAATCTGAGTTCTTGACATTTCCGATCAAAATAATTTCAGCAACATCTGATCCTTATATATAACTTACCTGGACGAAGGACGCACGAGAAATGTATGCAATGCGCCAAATCGGGAAATCCTGCCGGGGTATACAGATCTAGCAAAACTAATATCAAGTCTTGGCTAAGCTCCAACTAACACCGAGATTCCAGAATTAATTTTTGTGGTGTGTCGGTGTAAAAATCGGAGAGTTTTATGTTAGCATATTCTCCAACAGGAAAGTCAAATGACCCCGGATTATATAAAATAATGCAAAAGTCATTAGTAAATTTAACAGGAGCTAGCGTATTTGTCTTAATAATTTTAGGCGAATGGCAATTCTCCATTTGTTGATTTGTAGATGTGTTATTTTTGCTGCAAAAAATTGTGCTGCACTTCGTAAATTACAATTATTTGAAAGCCTGGATGTAAGATATTTATCTAAGAAATCTGCCTCTTATAATATGATGTATATCTAATAGATATTGGAAATAAGAGCATTGGTTTCTATTCCAGAAAACCCAACCCAAGCATATATTTTGAGTGCAACTAAAACTCATGATCAATGAGGGGCGGATTTGATTATTCCACTGGAATTGAATGACTGTAACACGTTACAAATTAGGCACTTTATAACTGAGAATGTATCCACTGCCTGTGTTCATATTATAATAGCAATAGATTTCGCAAAATTTATCGTAATTGTGGAATTCTATAAAAATAATTTCGGAAAGCAGGAAGTATTGAAATTTAGTAGCGTTTAACAATAGCGGGCCACCTACTGATGTGTTTCTTTGGGTGCAAAAATTTATGTGAAATACAATTGAAGAGGAAAATGAATAGTGAGCCTATAATTCAAAAGAACCATCACTCCATAAAGAACTTGGAACTGTATGCAACAAGCAACATTAATTATATAATTGTAAATTTAATCATTATATAAAGATATTCAATTGAAAATCGTTATTCATTAAACATACAACTATCTATAAACCTGGCTACCACAATCTCTCCCATATATTCAATTCCTTCCCTGGTTGACGTTGTCTACGCTCTAAATTGGGTAATGCTATCCAAAGGAACAACATAGCCACATATAACCCGAGGAAAACTGGCAATACTACAAATGTACCAGCAGCTTCATTCAATAAACCAACAAGGAACGGAAACAATGCACCTCCGCTGGAACCAAATGCAGTCATTATAGTCATACTAATGACCTGAATCTTTCTGGGTAATAGTCCATCGATAGTTGTAAATGCAATCATTAAAGGATAATTGGGTCCAATGAAAATCCCCGCAATCGATACAAGAACTGCATCAGCAATAACATGGGGTACGACCCAAGTTAGCGTCACCAAAGCAATTGATATTATTGAAACGATAATAATCCCTCTTCTAATACCAATATACTTATGCAATACTCTAGTCAAACCCAAACGACCAAGGGTTAAACCGCCCCAGAACCCAGACGCAACATAACCAACGGTTGCCGGATCACCATGACGGTAATCTAATAAAAATGTAACAATCCACCCCGCTAAAGCAACTTCTGAACCTTGATAAAACAAGATAAAAAGTGATAAAAACCAAGTGACTCTATTTTTAAGAGCGGTTTGCATAACTGCGGAATCAGATTCACTATTGTTACTTTTGACCTGTTTAGACCTTTTGAACCTGAAGCTATTTCTGAAACTAAGCATTTGTATACCCTCTTCAGTTTCTTGAGCTTGAACGACATTAGAAGTTGTGTCTTCAGTGGTTTCATTAGTATCACGATCGAATTTTGCTAGATCTTCATCAGCACCTTTGAAAGAAAAGAAAAAAGTAGCACTGTTAACCCCCATCAATCCTATCAAAGTTGTGTAGAATAAATGCCATTTCAATCCTCTATTAACTGCAGTTGTTGCGAGTAATGGAGCTACAGTTGCACCAATTCCATACAGACCATGATGCAACGATAATAAAGTTGATTTGTTCTTGAATCTAGCCAAGAAAACGTTGGTCTGGGCTACCCCGATACCTCCACCCATACCGCCTAGGAAGAACGCAATCACGATTACTGGGAACTTGGTTCCCGTTGCGGTTAAAATACACATGGCAGTACTAAGACAAGTTGATAAAACCAACGCCCAACGTTTACCAAACCAGGGTTGAATTTTATGAGATAACGAAGCGACAAAGATAAACCCACAAGCATTACCAATCCAAATACAAGAAACGACAGCATAGTTGACATTGTAATATGCTTCAATGGTTGGTAAAATAGCACCAGGAACAGCATCACTGTAGCCCAAAGCAAATGCCCACATAAAACAGGCAATAACTCTCCATTTATTTGCAGGGGGGTTATTCGTTGTCATATACTGGTCTTCATCCGTAGACAAGGTATCATGATTCGAATTATCACAGCCAGCAATATCCACCTCTCGATCAAATCTTTCTGATCTTCTGGTTTCATTTGATGCTGGGCGTGAACTTGGACTGTCGGTCCTAGATATCTTAGCATCATTAACCCTTGTTTCTTGTCCACCAATGTCAGTTAGATCAATTGTGTTGGTGACAAATTCTATTTCACTAGCTCCACCTTTCGACATGTTTGAAATCAACCCCAGATTTGACGCAAAGGGTTATTGGGATTATATATAATAATATATTATTTATCATGTTCATTATATGATGTAAGTTGATGCCATTCCGATAATTATTACAGAAAAGTTCCACCAGGGATGATTTCCTAATGGGGGAATATACACGGGACAATTACATGACCATGAACTAACTTGATTTATAATGACTAATATACAACGACTAAATATACAGAGTGACCTTTTTGAGTCATGATGGATGAGGGGATCGTCTTGAATGATGATTAATGATGGAAGTTTACCTATAGGGGGGGAATTTCGGGGTAAACAAAGTTGAAACTGGATTAGTAATGCTGAAAAAAACGATGGTAATTATGCTTTAGACGATAATTATACTTTCGAAAATTATGATTTACACGATTATTCATCCCCAGCTGCTTGAACTAAATCCAAAAACTTTTCTTTGGAGATTTCATTCATTAATTCTTCCTTTCTAACTTCACCAACTTTTTCTTGAGAAATCTCTTGGTTAGTTTTGATCTGGGTCGACAAGACAGCGTTGAATAAACGAACAACCCCCCTTTGGGCGACTTTCTTCAATCTTCTTTCCTTTTCTAAAATATCTTTTAATTCCTGAGGGTTTGATGAAGAAGGTAAAATTTTCTTGACTCTAAATTTATCGTACAATTCCTTCTTTTCGGTCAACATCATCTTTTTAGCTTTTGACTCCAATTTATCAGACTCCAATTTTTTCAAAGTTACTTTGTTTCTGGCCAAGATAGGATCCTTTCTATCGTAAGCTTTTAATTTCGATCCCACAATGGCATTTAATGCACTAGCAAACGACGACGAACCATCATCGAGATTCTTCTTCTTTTTTAATTTTGGATATTCACCATCAGAATCTAATTCAGATTCGGAATCACTATCGTTTTCTGATTTTTCAGAATCTTCATCTCCAGATGAAACATTATCAACATCCATCTCATCGTCCAATTCTTCTAATTCTTCTACACCAGATTCATCTGAATTTTCCTCTTCAGCAGAACTATCTTTCTCATCTCTTTCGCTATCATTCTCGTCACTTTGTTCTTCTTCATCTTCTACTTCATCTTTCTTGATAACTATTTTAGCTTTATTTACCGGCTTTACCTCATTCTTTTGGGCATTTACTGGTTTAATAGCAACTTTTCCTTTACTGTTAACTTTCTGTTTCTTCACAACCGTCGCCATCGTATTAATTATAGTTGTTTGACTGTTTCTAGTTCCTGTTAAATCTTCAGCTCATCTGGTTTTAGAAATTTAGTTAGGCTAATTATGTGCAGGAAATTATGAAATTGTTGCAGCCATGGATTTTTTGTTTTGATTTTGTTGCAACAGTGTAAACAAGTGGGATTATATGTTTTTGTATAAGAATGAGTGATAGTACGATAGATAGAACGTTGGATTTTTCTAATCAGTTGCGAAATATAACAAAACTGAATGAAAATCTGGAAAATATGGGATATAATTTGAATGTTTTTAATGGTAAAAGGTATGATTCAAATGTACATACATTAAACCAATTTCAAGCTAATGAAAGGTACAATAACTTAACTTCAGATATAAGCTCGTTAAAGAATAAGAGGATGAAGATGGAGTTGGATGTGGCTAGAAAACAGAATGAATTTGAATATATTGAGCACGAATTGATAAATGAGACTAATAGAATCGGTGATTTAGAGAGGTTGGCTGCTGAGTCGAAACAGGAATTGAAAGATAAGTTAGTAAGGTCTAAAAAGGATTTAGAGATTGAGCATGAAAATATGTTGCATACCATTAAACAAAAATATCTTAAAGAAATTGAAATCACTAGGCAAAATAATATTGACCGGTTTTATAATCAACGCGATGAAGTTAAGAGTATGCGTGATGAGTTGGCTACACAAGTAGAAACTGCGATACACGAGTCTAAGCAAAAAATGAAACAACTAGAGGTTGATCAAAACGAAGCTAAAGTTCAAGCTATTCAAGATAAAGACGATGAAATTGATTTGTACAAGAATAAACTTACTAATATTTCTCAGGAAAATATTCAATTGCAAGCTGATATTGATCAAAGGACAGTGGAGAATGAATCGATTATTCAGGATATAAATCATTTATCTCAACAACGTGAAGATATCAAATTAAAAAGCGATCATAATCAACAAATAATCACACAGTTGCAGGATAAAATCAACGGTAAAATCCAAGAAATAAGTAATATTAAACGATACATGCTTGAAAAAGATCACGAAAAAGTGGCATTAATCGAATCAACTGCAAAAATGAATGAAGAAATAATGTCCCTGGAATCGACTAGAAGAGCTCTTCATAATAAATTACAAGAATTAAAAGGTAATATCAGAGTATTTTGCCGAATTCGGCCAGTATTCAATCAGAAGCCAATAATATCCATCGATATTCCCGAGACAGGTTTGAATGATGAAGGTTCTCAACAATTGACTTTAGAATCCAATAACAAGGTTCAAAAGTTCCATTTTGACAAAATCTTTGCCCAGACCCTGACGAATGAATCGATTTTTGATGAAATATGGCAATTGATCCAATCCTCGTTGGATGGATATAACGTTTGTGTGTTTGCGTATGGCCAGACTGGTTCCGGTAAGACCTACACTATGAGTCAACCAAATACAGGTGTGATTCCATTATCCATAGAAAAGATCTTTAATGATATTGAAGACCTAAAAGTTAACGGTTGGGAATATAAAATAGAAGGTCAATTCCTAGAAATTTACAATGAAAATATTGTCGATCTTCTATCTCCCCTTGATACTGCAAAGCATGAAATTAAACACGACGAATCAACAACGACTATTACCAATGTTACGTCAATTGACATTATATCTTGTAAACAAGCAAATGCTGTATTTGAAAGAGCAGTGAAAAATAGATCTACTGCATCAACGAAATCAAATGAGAGATCATCACGTTCTCATTCGATCTTCATCTTAAAAATCAATGGTTTCAATACCAAAACTAAGGAAACGTCGAAGGGAATTTTGAATTTGGTAGATTTAGCTGGTTCTGAAAGGTTAAATTCATCCCAAGCTACAGGTGAAAGACGAAAGGAAACGCAAGCTATCAATAAATCCTTATCTGCACTTGGTGATGTTATTTACTCTTTGGGTGAGAAACAAAATTCTCCATCTTCACAGAACCAGCACATACCATATAGAAACTCTAAATTGACCTATTTATTGAAGCATAGTCTTGGCGGGAATTCAAAGACTTTAATGTTTGTTAATATGTCGCCTTTAGAGCAAGACTTCAACGAGTCAGTTAACTCCTTGAGGTTCGCGTCTAAAGTCAATTCTACTAAACTTCGTAAAGCTACTGCTTCCGCATGATGATTTCACTGGCATCATTCTAAATATAACATGGGCAATATACATTTTTCTAGGATCTATTTACAGTGTGTCTACTTCGAACTGTCAGCAATCAAATTAGTATCTGGTACATAGTTTGTAGCAGATCTTAGCAATCCCGAGTTCTGGACCTCTTTCCATTCTTTTGGGTAGTTTTCTGCAGCCCAGTCGGATACTAAAGTTTGATTTCTTTCCTCCAAAGTAAAATTATACAATGCTAGCAACGTGTCGGTGGATACTTTCAAATCGTAATCGTCCATGCCCTCCGTCAACTCTAATGCCTCTTCGACCAACCCATGATACACATGAGCAATGAGGTATTGCTTATAAATAGCATAATTTGGAACTATACCTAATTGTGACAAATTATTAAAGAACTTCTGCACGTATGCCAAATCGTTATAGGTATAAGCTTTAATCATGATTTGAACTGTCTCTTCATTGATGCTACCCTTCTTAGCTGACATTGCTAAGAATAAATCTCGAGCACGAGGAACATCTTGCAAATTGGAATATGCATTAAGAATCGAGTTTTGAAGTTGCAAATCTTGTCTTTGAATTTCAAGATCCATCTTCAAATATTCATGAACTTCAATCACACCTTCCTCATAAAGCTTGTCACCAAATTCTTGAAATAAGTACATGTACATATCCCTCAGTGGTGGTAAATTGTTGTGGTTACCATGTAATTCATTCAATTTTTTGACTTGACGTAAAACAATTAACGCTGCATTCATTCTATTATTTTTGCAGAAGAATTGCATAGCTGGTAAGTATGAATCAAATGGTACATGAAAATATTTGTGCAATTCTCCATATAAAACCCAATTTGTTTCATAAGTTTGTTCATTATCATAGGTGATGACAAAATTGTGCAAATATTCGAAAAGTTGATTATATTTGATACCATATGGTTTGTCATTCGGTAAAGCCAAGATTGTATCTTTCTTTATTTTTGGAAATTCTCGTTTTAGTAATTCAATGACATCTCCAACGTATTCTGCTTGCAACATTTTTGCAGCCATTGACGAAATAGATTCAATATTACATGATGAATTGACCATTTGCTGTTTAATTTTAGTGAATATAGGAAACACGTCATCAATATGGCCGAGATTGTTGCAGATGATTACTATTAAATCGTTTAAGGTCTTTTGAATTGCCGGTTCCAAGGAGGAAGACCATGGGGCCATATTTTGTATACTATCTTCAAATATGTTAATTGCCTTAGTATAATCATTGTTTAGTACTGCTTTATCGATCCTGTATTTGTAGGAATGCAAAGATTGCTCTAATGAATATTCACCAATGAGATGATTTGTAAGTGTTTGAGTGAAGTACCCTCTGGGTGAAATATTTGAAGCATTTAAGCATTGCATAATGCGGGTGAAGATATCATTGACATCAAATTCCTCATTTTCCGCTGCTTTACTGATCAATCCGATAACAGACTCAGTTATTTCATTTTCAGATTTATCAGTTGCAAATAATTCGTATATCGATGCTTGGAATCTAAGTGGAGCTGAGAATTTAATATCATCAGACAATATAAACAGGGCTAACATTGTTGCAAAGTCTTTGTATTGTTCTTTGGACCAAGTTGAATGCAATAAGGTCTCGATCAAGGACTCGTCGCCCAAGTTCTGCTTAAAAATTTCATTTCGGACATCTTGTCCCTTGGCCTGGTCCGAGCTCAAGTAGGAGATGATTTTATCCAGGGATAATTTTGCATCAGGGTTATTGATTGAGCTGCTGAGCTCTTGGATTAACTTCAATAAAGACAAATTGGTGAGTGTAGAAACCTTGTCTGGCTTCAAGTCAGACACTAGCGAATGGGTCAAAAATTGAACACGATCTAAATTTCGTTCTAAATCTTTATATTCATGAACCAAAGGGTAATTATCTTGAAATAACGATTCCGTGTATTCGATAAAACCCCTGTAGAACTGGTCATCAAATATTGCAAGGTTATTTCTCTGTGAAAGGTCAACCAATTGTTCATAGATACCCAAATTCAATTTATTTTCTTGTTTATAATATTTGATTAGCTCATTGGTGAATTGTGGAGTGATACTGTTACCTTTACCGGTTAATAAACTAGTCAAGACAATTTCAAACCTCGACATTTTTGAACCCAATACCACTAATCTCACCAACATTGTTGGTGATATATTTTGGAGATTTTTCAAATAATATTGGATTAACAACGACATGTACTTTGGAAACTGTATTCTATCGTGTAAAAGCATAGAAGAAGACGTTAAATCAAATAATCTCATCAATTTATCGCTTGGTAAGACCTTCGGGATACTCCTTTTGTTCAATTTATACAACTCATTGAAGACGTTATTTATATTGGCAATACCATCTTCACTGAAAAAATCAACATCGTCGACGTACTCAATCAATTTAGTCGTCAATATTCCCTTCCTCAAGCTACTCGGTACATCGTCACTTCTTGTGTAATGCTTCAATCCCTGTAAATGCTTCTTCTCTCGATCAACAACCTTTGCAGCTTCTGGAGCCACCTTTTTACTTGGTTTCTGACTCCCAAAACGACTGAGTGGGTTAAACCATGTTTTATGTCGTATTTGTATTCGTATAGGTTGACGGAGTCCCCTTCGTAGCAATATAGGAATCATTTTAGAGCTTGGATCTAAATGCTGCAATTTTCACTATCACATTTTTCAACTGAGATCCAATCGTTAACTATGAAGAAATTCATAAAGATTAAAAACTAAGACGTTTTGTTAGAAAAGTTGTTTATCTACAAGGTTATAGTGTTTGTAATGTGTATAGTTCTATAAACATCGTTTTTTAGGAATATATACAAGGGTTTTTCAATAATTATTAAAAATAAATAGAAAAATAGAAGTAAACTAATTGGTAATAGTACATGTATAAGTTAAAATTAACAAAGTATGGTTAATTGTCTAAGTTTTTTTGATTGAAGATGTTTAGTTCTCTTCATCTGGTTTGAATTCTGGAAGATGCGATTGATGACGTCTAATTGCCCAATTTTTGCCTCTAAACTGAACATCGGGGTCGGATAATCCTTCGGAGTTGGTGAACTCTTTCCAATACGCCGGATCCTTGAATTTAGGATCTTCGGGTTTGAACATTCCTGATTGGGTTCTTATATTCAATACTGCGTCTCTTAATTCCGCCGCCAATTTTGATCTTAGGGCCATGGCCTCTTTACCTGTTTTCAATTCTTGAGACAAATCAAACGGATTCAAAGGATCAATATATTTCTTGACTAATTGTCTCCAAGATTCACGATATTTCTCAATTAATGTATCAGAAATAACTTCACCGATATGAATATGAACTTCGGCCCCGAAATTTGCTGGTAACCATCTTTTGATCCCTTCTTCGGCCTTATCTTCCGGGGCGATTTTCTCAAATCCATGCGAGAACATTGGTAATACAAGTGGGGCTCTAGTTGGTTCTAAAATCAATCGAGTGACCCCCCATTTGAAGTATCTCATAGAATTTTCATGGGGTTCATGCAATTGCAACACAAACCCTTCGGGGAAAACATGAAACCACGAGGTTTTCGTCCTAATGAATGGAGATTTTGACATTAAAACGTTTGTAGAAGTAGCATTTGGTTTTATAAATTTAACCAATTCCAGATTAGTTTGTTTATTAGACAAATTGTTGATTTCTTGTAACAAATTAGGTTTTTGTACATCTTTGACCCCCACAGAATATTCCAAGTCTAATGTATCGTCTGGACTCAAGATTCTGATCGCAGCATCCACGGTGTCTTGAAATGGGCCAACACCGAATCGTTTGATCCCCAAGATTTTCCCTAAATTGAAAAACCAGGCGTGTGCTTTACTTGAGAAACAGACATTGTCAGCACCAAACCCCCATCTGATGTTGTCTACATCGAAATGAAATCTAAATGGCAAAGCAGCATAAAATGTTGGGTCGTCAACCACAGACATGTGGTTCATAACTGTTAATAAACTTCTATCCTCTTCTCTGGCTCTGGCCAAAGCAGCATCTAATCTCTCGACATTATGGATTGTTGGCTTATACAAGGTATTCAATAAAATTTTCGAATTAACAATCATGAATAAACACGTTGCATGCGAGGCAAAGTTCCATAAAGGATTTGTACGAGGATACTCTTTTAGCGTGTCATCTCCTCGCTTCAAAACATCCTGAAAAGACATAGTGTAGCACTACTTTCAGCGATTATCAACTGGTTTCTAGCTAAATCAAATTTTTAATGATTTTTTTTTTTGTTGGTGTTTTTTGCACGTTTTTTTCTGTTGGAAAGTGAAGAAAGTGGGAATTATGAAAGGACTAGGGTAAATAACAGTAGGAAAGTAATTACAAACAACTTATACAAGATTTTTTGTTCTACTTATAAAAACAAAGTTTCAAAAAGTTACAATTTGATAGAGTTAATCCCATAAGCAAAATTATGTATTGAGAAATGTGGTACTCTGGTATAAATCAACAGTGAGAACAGAATAGACAGCAAGAATAAATGAAATTAGATTTACTTTCAGCTTAACTTAATCTATTGACTCTACAACAAGTATATATTCTTTATCTGACTATTAACACTTTCCCAATTTAACATCAGTTGAGTAATTGTTTAGTGGCAATAAAAAAATGATGCTAGATATTTATATGTGAATCATTACTTATTACTGAATATTCCTCCAAACTAACTATCAAGAACAGTTTTATTTGTTGGTGCAATTACTCTTCGGGGCAGTAATGTCATCTTCATATTACCATTAAAATGATCAGAGTGAATCCAACTGAAAGCAAACTCAAATTGAACTGAACTTGAGATTGAACTAAACAATAGATATACAGGAGAAGTTACCGATTTATTCAATCTGTTTTAAGAGTCAAGGGTGTAGGAAGATTACCAACTGGTTTAATAAATATACTTGATTCCCATAATATATATTTCAATTGATGAAGCCAACAAAAATACTCTTTTTGCACTAATAGAACCGATGGCTTAAGAAAGTGGAAACTAATTTTCTTTTGCTGAATAACTGTGAGTGATAAAGTCACTACCTGCTTGTTCCAGAACTGTCCATCTATATCCTTTCATTAAGTTTCATTCATTAACTATTCTATTCTATTATGGTTGCAAAATCCTGTATATAATTTATGGCATCTCATCTCATAACTTTTCAACTGTTAGGAAATGAAAAATTACAGATCTTGTTTAGTTAGATAATTTACAGATATGGCTAAAATAAAGAAGAGAGGAACCTCTGGTAATGCTAAGAATTTCATTACCAGAACCCAGGCTGTTAAAAAATTACAAGTTTCCTTAGCTGATTTCCGTCGTTTATGTATTTTCAAAGGTATTTACCCTCGTGAACCAAGAAACAAGAAGAAGGCCAACAAGGGTTCCACTGCTCCAGTTACCTTCTATTATTCTAAAGATATTCTGTACTTAATGCATGAACCTGTCTTGCAGAAATTTAGAGAACATAAAACTTTTGCTAAAAAATTACAAAAGGCTTTAGGTAGAGGTGAAGTATCCGATGCCCAGAAATTGGAAGCTAATAGACCTAAATATACCTTGGAACATGTTATCAAGGAAAGGTATCCTACATTCTTGGATGCTTTAAGAGATCTCGATGATCCATTGAATATGTTATTTTTATTCTCCAACATGCCTGCTACCGATAAAGTCAGTCATAAAGTTACTAAAGAAGCCGAAAAATTATGTAACCAATGGTTAGCTTATTGTGCTAAAGAAAGATGTATCAAAAAAGTGTTTGTATCCATCAAAGGTACTTACTATCAAGCAACTGTTAAAGGTCAAGATATCAGATGGTTACAACCTTTCAAGTTCCCCACCAATATCCCCACCGATGTTGATTTCAGAATTATGTTGACCTTCTTGGAATTTTATTCGACTTTGTTACATTTCTGTTTGTTTAAATTGTATACCGATGCCAATTTGATTTATCCTCCAACCATTGATATTGAAAAATTGAAAGGTATTGGTGGTTTAAGTTCATATGTCTTGCAATCGAAAGATCAAGGTGTAAGTGCTTTATTACCAAGTGAAAACAAATTTGAAGACGATTCTAATGTTGAAGGTACTAAATTAACTTCCAAACAATTAAACAAGGCTTTGGAAGCCGATGAAGAAGAAGTTGCTGAAGAAACTGTTGAAGATAATGTCGAAGAAATCGAATTGGATGTTTTTGAAAACACCAACAAGACTTCTGGAGATTTATTAGTCCAACCTTCCAAATACTCTTCCCCTACTTCAATTTTATTTTCCAAATTTATCTTTTATGTCGGTAGAGAAGTTCCTTTGGATATTTTGGAATTGTGTATTTTATCCTGTGGTGGTTCCATTGTCTCAGAAATTGCTCTTGATGAATTGAAATTCTCCAACCCTACTGCCTACAAGAAATTAGATTTATCTAATATCACCCATCAAATTTCAGATAGACCTAAATTGACCCAAAAAGTCGCTGGTAGAACTTATGTCCAACCACAATGGATCTTTGACTGTCTTAACAAATCTGAATTATTACCAGTCAACTCTTATGCCCCTGGTGAAACCTTACCACCACATTTATCTCCATGGGGAGATGCTGGTACTTACGATCCAAACGCTGAAACCAAACCCGTCGAAGAAGACGAAGAGGAAGAAGAAGAAGTGGAAGTAGAAGAAGGCGATGAAGATGTAGAAGAGGAAGAGGAAGAAGATGAAGACCTTAAAGCTCAAAAAGAATTAGAATTAGAAGCTGCCGGTGTCAAATATTCCGAAGTCAAAGATCAAGAAGAAAAAGCCCAAAAAGCTAAAGGAAAGAAGAGATCTGCTGAAGAAGAAGAAAAGGAATTGAAGAAGATTATGATGACTAACAAACAACGTAAATTGTATAAGAAGATGCAATACGGTATTGAAAAGAAAGAAACTAGACAAGAAGAATTGACTAAAAAGAAAAGAAAGCTACAAAAAGCTAAAGCTGACTTGAAGAATGTCTCCAAGTAACTCGACTAAGTCTCTAACTTCCTTTCCAGTATAAAATGGTCTAGTTTTTGTATTTAGTTCATATTTGTATAATAGCATCGCAATGTACGCATAGAAAAAATTAAAGTGTAAGAATTAGTTTCTTCCTTGCAAACATGATACGACATGGATGTAGACAATTGAGAAGGTATAGCACTCAGATAGAGGTGTTGAAAGACTCTGCTGCTATTAGAGCTGCTTTAAACGAAAGTTCGTGGTCTTTGAAAGATTTACTAGCACAATCCAAAGTTAAGTTTGATAAGACTGAGGTATCCAACGACAAAGTTCTTCGAGTATTGAAGATGTCTGGGTTCCAGACAAATATCCCCAAAGAGAGAGTGGAATTGATTAACAATGCTTTGAAGTTACAAATGGTCTTGGTTAGTCATTTACATAATGAAAATGAAGTAATTCATGAGGAAGAATCGAATGATTCGATTTTCAGATTGATCGCTTCGGACCATGATTATCAGAAACCCACCACTTTACAAGGATTATTAAGTGAGATTGAAGATTTACCAAATCAAATTGATGCTGAAAAAGGCGAATTGGGCTTCAAAATTAATGACTTGGATCCAAAGAATAAAACTTTTTTCACAGTCAGATTGGATAAGTAATGGATATGGAAAGATGACAAGGGTAAGGAGGAAAATCTATTTGAAATAGGTTTGTATGAATTTAATTGAAGAATATTTCAAAAGAATATTTCTAAATATATGAAAAATCAATATATATGAATTGAAAATATAAAGTATTTAACTTTAAATTAATTTGTGGTTTAGTAGCATTTCACCTTTAATTATAATTATTTTACTAATTAGATTGTGTTGAAGTTTACAAAGATATTTTTACTTAAAATCGATAATATATAATACAATTTTCTTTTTTTCAAGTCCTTACTCTTGAGTCCATGAACATTCTATCGGGGATTTCCAATTTCAATAAATTGGCTAACAATTCCTGTAGTTTCATCAATTCTTTGGTACCATGGTTGATGGCATCGACGTTTGTTGACTTGGCGATATTAATATAAGCTTTAAACTGAAACGTGTTTGATTCATCCAACAATTTCAATTTTATTTCCAGTCCCTGGTAATTGTCATCTCTAATGAAAATCTTGAAGATTTCTATCACAATATCATTATGAAAGAATCGTACACCTTTAATCCAATATTGGTTGACGACATCATACCCTAAATCAGATAAAAATTGTAAAAATGAATCATTTTGCGGAGTATCTAATTTATCAAGAGATATCGAACCTTTCCTTGGTCTTTTCACCTCTTTTGATTTCATTTCTTTAGACTCCGGTTTGATTTCAACAATATCCAACTCCATATCGTCTGATGGTTCTTTTTCGGGTATTGTTTCAGGTATTACTGGTAAATCTTTCTTGACATTAGTGTGAGTATGTATCACTGTCGATTCATATATAGTCTGAGCGGAACAGGGTTGGTTCTTACCTGCTATAGGGATATCGGATATTTGTAAAGTCCATATTCTTTCTGGCGATTTACTATCAAATAATTTTTTCACCAAGATGACACTATCGCTGGTTACCGGGTCTTTAATTGAAAAATCATTATCATCCCACGTAGTCAAACATTTCATAAAATACTGTTCAATTTGGTTAACTTTACCTGGTTCAAACTTGGGTTTGAAAATATGGTTTGGTTTGGTTATCAAGGAATAAGTAGCAATTGATTGTGGAGATAGTAGACCAGTGAACGCTTTTAAAGTCGCTTCCGTTTGCACATATTTGGAATGTGGGATTGTTGATATCAACAATAACTGATGAACCATGGTGAATAGATTATACTTATGAATATCAATAAATTGAAAAATTATGTGCGCAAGAATTACCACCAATCTCTCAGTAATCCCACCACGAAACACACTACAATTTTACCACAGCCGCATACAATAAAAATACCTAACTATATATATTAAGATACTATCTATAATACAATAGGAGCACATATGTGCTCCCAATAACCACTCCAATTATCTACTGCGCTTTCTTCCTTTCTTGTTCCAATTCCTCTTCTGTTCTAGTATCTTCAGTGAAAGCAGCAATTACATAACCAATCAACACTATATTAGCCACCAAAGCAGCAGCACCTCCACTTAATATAGAATTATAATTAAACAACCATTGCACTATGAAGAAAGTCGACAATGGGAAGATAATCATCCCCCCAGTGAAAAATATCAATTTGTTCAATACCGATCTGATTTTTCGTTAGTAAGAGCAAAGTATCTTATCTTTTGTGTAATACATACTTTGGGATCTGAGTAGTAGCCATTATACTTGATTCCTTAGTTGTTTAATTGTTACTTCTTTGTTGGTATAACTTTTCCAAGGCCAATTCCAATTGGGAGTGCAGATAACACCAATTTTTAAGGAAATATTGTTCATCCAGAGATAAACTACAAGTTAACTAGACAGAGATAATGAAGATATTCACAGTGTTGACTGGTCTTTTGACTACTGGATTAGTATCTGCGTTCACAGATACTGGTAGAATTTATATTGATGAAAGGTTGTCTGATGAAAAATTAAATAATCAATTGTACAAGGCAGATGAAATTAATCAATATTTGGTATCTGGATTGAAGGGTGGTGACAAGGTAGGTAAATTGTACAGATTATCTCAAGATATGCTTAATACTACTGACTCATCTAACTTTGATACTACTAATGTTTATTATAAATCTATGGAAAATATCAATTTCGATTATTCCGACTTAAATGTTGCTTATTATGATCAATTGACTCAAGATATCAACCAAGATCAAGATTTGGCTATTTTTGATTTGGAAGATAGAAAATATTCTATTAAAGAGTTGACTTCTGACGATAATTTAGTCATTATTCAAGTAATTCCTTCGTTTGAAAAGGAAGTTGAAGCTGAACTCGAAGTTTCCCAAGCTTTCATTTCATCTAAAAAAGATAAACAAACTCAAACGTCACTCTTTACAGAATACCAATTCTTCACTCCCGGTATTTGGAGTTGTATCTTGATCTCATTCTTCTTGTTATCTATCTTGTACACTGCCTTGGTCTGGGTAGGCTCGATTGAAATTACTTACAATGCTTTCGATAAACAAGTCGACTTTGAAAAGAAAAATGAATAGAAAAATAGTGAGCTATCACCAAGTGATTACATGGTAAGATATGCTTTATCATTAATATTTTGAACAAAGTACTCACGATTAGATGGTAAAATATATTTTATCATTGCCAATTCATACATTCATTTATATAAAATTTATATTCATTTCTTCTATTTAGTCAAATAATAAACATATATTAGACATATCTTCGCTATTGTTGTAGTTGTTCTATATGTATTTATATTTTATATTCGTTGTATACTTTGTCAAGAGACATAAGAAATAGTCTTGTTGATTTTAAAATGAAAAATGAATAATCATTGCTAAACAATATATATATATATATATATATCATTTATATTCATTTCTCCATATTAGACATCTAATTATTGTAGTCTGTATATGTATATATTATCTATATTCGTTGTATACTTTTTGAAGGATTAATAAACATAAGGAATAATCTTGTAAGGTACTTGGGTTTCATATTCAACCCAATGTTTGCCATACTTGTCACGACACTTGGCTTCATCTCTCATTTGTCTATGGACTAGTAAAGTACCAAAATAGATAACATAGAAATAAGTCAAAATGGTTTGGAATCCCGTTGGCAAACACCACGACCATCCAATTAACCAATCTCCCAAATAATTGATATGTTGAGATAATCCCCACCAGCCATCAACCAATAATTTCGACCCAGTATTAGTTTGAATGCTTTTCAAGTTCAAATGAGCCAAATTACCTTGTCTGAAGTCGGATTTCTGTTTGTTGGCAGAATGGAAGATGTAATAACCAGTAAAACTGACCAAAACAATTAACGAGAGTTTAAACCATCCCAAGGTTAATTCATTTTCTGGTAAACAAAGATATCTTGTTTGTAAAGTATACGACCAAGGTACCCAAGCCAAATCACCAAAACTCAACATAAACCCAAATCCATCTGTAGTCACGTCCATCATGGTCAATAACCCTTCTTCATTTAATACCCCATCGAAAATATAAAATGATTGTAATGCAGTAACTAAAACAATCGAATCGGTGATTAAATTCTGGGTATGATACTGATGATGGATACAAGACAAATTGATCAAAAACCAAAGCAACATTCCTGGTTTTAATTCGCAGAATAACTTGATATCCCAACTACCTATTCTTGGGTTTAATTCCCTACCAATAAACCAATCGTAAATAGGATTTCCAGTATTACCATTAATTGATAAAATACGTTCATTAGTATTCACACCATTTGGCTTGGTTAACGGAATAAACGATGTAACATAAACAAACAGCGCCATTAACCAGGCAAAGATAATTGTAGTACAAATCAAAGGTAAGATATTGTCGTATAAAAATTCCAATTCAACCAAGTACCAATTGGAACTGGAAAATAATCTTGCTGAAAGAATAGTAATTAAAATTGAACTTATATAGATACCATTGATGTTATAAGTCAATCTTGAGCCATCTCTCAATTCAACACCTTGCATTTGCTTGCCCTTGACCAATAAGTCCAAAATTGCCAACCCAAAAAACCAAGTCAAATAAACGATCCAACATGTTTTGTCAAAACAAATATCGATCCAACCTTGTATATCGAGTATTTGTTTGAGTATAGCCTCGAAATCAAGAGTTATACCTTGAGCAGAATAATTTTCATTGGTAATAAGCTGAAAAAATATGATTAAAAGTGGTAAAAACGTCGATATTAACAAAGCCCCTGGTAACCCCATGAACTCTCTATGAGTTGCGACAGGATTTAACTTGGACATTATGTGTAATGCTATCTAAAAGAATGAAGATGTTTGAGTCTTTTTATATACTAAAAAATTTGTTAACGATCGTTTAGCTGCGAATTTTGCAACCAAATTTATACGACTTGAGCCAACCAAATAACCATAACCGGGCTATACCTACGGCTTTATATCGTATAGCAACTAAGTATATAACTATTTCTATTGCGTTTTATCTCAAGTGGGCAAAAACGCAAAGGAAAAGTCTATTCATGAATATAATAACATACAAACGATCGTTTATCTCGTTTGACAGCAAATGTGGTCATTATGACGAAAGTGTTGCTAAAAAAAACAGAAAAATAGGAGATATCTGGTATAGTCAATTAAGAACTTTATATATTAGTTTCAAGCCACTAGTGGATATCAATAAATATTTGGTACAAAAAATCAAAATGTGTGATTTCCTTGAAGATTGGCTTAAACCAATTTCAATCAAAGTGAGTATTTGCTAATATATATTTATTGAATCATCAATTATTATTTATATTATATTAACATTACATTATGATCAAATTAACTAAACATTATCGAGTCGAAAGGACTAAAACTCGACGAAGCAGTGAGAGTGGAAGTCATTTGTTTAAATTTCTTGAGGGCTACAACAACAGAGTAAACACCTGGCCGACCCTTGGTTAAACCTAGATCCTCGGTTGTTGCGTATCTACTACCAAATCAAACAATACCAATTTTTTTTACTTTGAAAACCTCGGCATTCAAAAACTACCGTTATCAACCTTAAAACAATTAGGTTTCCATTAAATGCAGACAAAAAACGTCACTTGACAGACTTAAATCAGAGATCAATTGACAGGTTTACTCATAGTGCGTGCAAACCACAACGGTATATGAATAGAGCCACAATCTAGATGAGTTCAAACAGTTCTAGACTCCAAGGAGACGCTGAGACATGTAGGTTAATGCAAGAGAATCAGGGGTATTGACCAATCTCATCTAATGAACAATACAGTCTGTAAGATAGACGGGACATTGGTTGCATACTAGAGAAATAATATGAATAGCCAATCTCATTATTGAGACATTCGATAAACCCTTCATAAAGCATTCATCGAGATGAGACAGCACTTTACAACAAAAGAAAAACAGGATATTCTAAGAATAGTAACTGATATGAAAGTAATCCTTTGAAGGTACTCTGCTTTCCAACCAATTAAGTTTGTAATTGTCACTTGTTGGGTTATGGTTTGTTGTAGCTTATCTAGTTTATCATTTGGTTATTGTTTGCTTTGTTGGGCACAGAAGCTTTTATCTACTATCAGCGCCGCACCGTAGTGAATAATACGACATTTGTTTAAAAGATGTCGTGCACATCTCCAGCCACCTTCCTAATTGGGATAATTGATTACACGCGTTAAAGTAGTGTCAATCGACGATTAGAAAACCCTTAATTTAATCTTCTTTATCATCATGAGTACCAGTTTCACCCCTAAGAAGAAGAGAGGAAGACCTCCTAAGCCTAATAACCTACTGAACAAGATTACAACCACTATAAACATTGCTATAAACTCTTTATCAACTTCAGAAACTTTTCTGAACCAATCAATTAAACAAGGACAGCCGGATTTCTTTACACCATTGATGAAGGTGAACCCGAAAAGACGGAAAGTAACTCCCAAGAAGGCAGCTAATTATAGTTTAATTACTCCAGTTGATAATAAGTCTAACGTCGATTATAATTTTAAAAATATAGATCCTATTAATGGGAAAACGTTGGATAATCTACATTACGTTACAAATGGTTATGGTTATATGACTCCGAAAGATGATATCCATATGAGTATGAATATCGGTGCTACTCCTACCAATAACCATACCCAGTTGATTAGTTTACAAGAGGGTGAAAATTTTGAAAATTTAAATTTTCGCTCGCACAGTGTGGCTGGCTCAGGTACACCAACCCAACCGCACGGTGCGGTTGGTATTAATCTGACCAGTATTGGTAGTGCTGATAAGGCTACGCACGCTGGTTCCGTTGCGGCTGGGCTCAGTCTTGGTCTTGGTTTAAATTCAACTTCAAACCCACCCCATGATTTATTACTGCCTTTACAAAAATTTAATAAAAAACAATCTCAAGGGTATAAACTGGATACGTTATCTACTGTCCAGAACTCGTTGAACAATTCTTTGTCACATTTCCACAGTCAAAATTTTAATCAAAATTTGATTTATGGGAATAATGAGAATGGTAATCACCAAAATATTTCACAGGATAGCAAGCAACATCAAATTCCGCTTAACCAAAATCAACATAATCAACACAATGGACATGATCAAAATCATCAAGCTCAAAGTCAACCACAATTAGTTCAAAATCACAACTTATTGCAGAATCATACTGCAATTCAAACCCAATCAAACCAGGTTAACCACGGGGAGGATAACCACCAACTTGGAAATCATTCTGGTCAACAATTACCAAGTACCCCATTATCTATTCAAAGATCATTTTCCTATTCTAATTCTCAACCACAATCAATCCCAGTGTCAGTTGAATCTGCACCTAATTTATCTTCCAAACCGAAATCTAAATCTTTCACATCGGCTTCCACGTTAATGGATTCTGATTTTTCGTTAAAATTAATGGTTGATGATTCGGGAAAGGCGATATTATCGGGTAATTTCCTTGGAATGAAGGATAAGGAAGATAAGCCTATTAAACCAAAATTAACCCATTCCAATACTGTGATTGGAATTGAAACTATAGATGATGTGAAATTATCGACCATATCTGAATCAAATAACAATCTGGCAATATTACCACAAACCCCCAACCCGAATAAAGACTATTTCTTCAATACTGGGTTAACACCAAACTCCAGTTTATCGTTCAATTTAACTCCACAATTCAATTCTATGATGTATTCCATGACTAACTTGCAATCTCCAAAGAGATTGATTCAATGGAATGAAGACTTTGATAACAATAATAATACGATCAATTTGAATCAATTAAAACAAGAGAATGAAGATTCAAGTGATGCAAGATTGGCATTGCAGAAAATGATTGATGTTAGAGACAAGGCGTAGAGGGACGAGAAACGGGAATAAATTATTTTAAAGTACGAGCTACATATATACATTATATCATAATGACCTTCAATTCTTTATTTATCTTTATTGATTTTTTGATACAATTAACTTTACTTCTGTACATTGAATATACTACTTATTAATAGATTGTAGAATTATTAGAGGTGAAGTGGTTTATTTCAAATATAAAATACTCATGGCGTTCTCATTTGCACCCATAATATATTTGCACCCATTGAAAAATAATCACCAAACAATCACAATAACAACAATTACAAGAATAATGAAGAACTATAATAAGAATACGAACCAACAGCTTTAGATGTTCAAGAGTCAGTTATCTAATGTTGAACATGCCTTGAACAAGAATGGTGTAGACAATAAAATCAACTTGTAGAATAAAAATAATCTATTTCTATTTCTATTAATATGTTTACAACTAAATAATGCAGCTACATATATGCTCTTTTGAATGGATCTCATTATCAACACATATTCTATAACTTACTAGTAACACTCTTTCAATATAAGAAATGTCTCCTTTATGTCTCCTTCGCGTGATTAGGGTTACTCTCTTGAAACCCTAATGCGACATTTTAATTTTTCACCATCGCATTATAAAAATTTTTCAAAAACATTCCCTTAACAAATAATCGATTATTCTTTATAAACATGTCTCATAGAAAATTCGAAGCACCAAGACATGGGTCTTTAGGTTTCTTACCAAGAAAGAGAGCTGCCAAGCAAAGAGGTAGAGTGAAGGCTTTCCCAAAGGATGTCAAATCTAAGCCAGTTGCTTTAACCTCATTCTTAGGTTACAAGGCCGGTATGACTACTATTGTCAGAGACTTGGACAGACCAGGTTCTAAAATGCACAAGAGAGAAGTTGTTGAAGCTGCTACTGTTGTTGACACCCCACCAATGGTCATTGTCGGTGTTGTCGGTTACGTTGCCACTCCAAGAGGTTTAAGATCTTTAACTACCGTCTGGGCTGAACATTTATCTGAAGAAATCAGAAGAAGATTCTACAAGAACTGGTTCAAATCTAAAAAGAAGGCTTTCACCAAGTACTCTACCAAATACGCTAAAAACGCCGATGAAATCGAACGTGAATTAGCCAGAATCACTAAATACGCTACTGTCGTCAGAGTCTTAGCTCACACCCAAGTTAAGAAAACCCCATTAGCTCAAAAGAAAGCTCACTTAGCCGAAATCCAAATCAACGGTGGTTCCATCGCTGATAAGGTCGCTTGGGCTAAAGAACACTTCGAAAAGGAAGTTACCGTCGACTCTGTCGTTGAACAAAACGAAATGATTGATGTTGTTGCCGTCACCAAAGGTCACGGTTTCGAAGGTGTAACCCACAGATGGGGTACCAAGAAATTACCAAGAAAAACCCATAGAGGTTTAAGAAAGGTTGCTTGTATTGGTGCTTGGCATCCAGCCAATGTTAACTGGACCGTCGCTCGTGCCGGTCAAAACGGTTACCATCACAGAACTTCTATCAACCACAAAGTCTACCGTGTCGGTTCCGCCGGTGATGAATCATCAGGTGCTACTGAATTTGACAGAACCAAGAAAACTATTAACCCAATGGGTGGTTTCGTTAGATACGGTATGGTTAACAACGATTTCGTCTTACTTAAAGGTTCCATTCCAGGTGTTAAGAAGAGAGTTGTTACTTTAAGAAAATCCTTATACGTTGACACCTCCAGAAGAGCTGTCGAACAAGTTAACTTGAAATGGATTGATACCGCCTCTAAATTCGGTAAGGGTAGATTCCAAACTCCTGCTGAAAAACACGCTTTCATGGGTACTTTAAAGAAAGACTTATAAGTCACTCATAAGCATAGCTAATGATATAGATTAGTATATTTATAATTAAGTATTTAATTGATGTCGTTTTTTAATAATCATTGTAATTGTAAATAACTGCCTGAAGAATACATGTTAAAGGTGCTAGTGTATAGGTTGAATTGATTAGTTGCGGCTCGTTTAAATTTTTACAGAGGCTCGCCCTGTTTTTTACTTTTTTATTGTGAGGTTTTTAGGTCAAGCCGTTCTAAGGCTTCACGTGATTTACTCAATTTTTCAGCTCATCGGATTGATATAATGGTTGCAAGAGGTTAACCTTGTATATATCAACATGTCATCTAGTAGACAAAGGGTCCCCCAAGTTAGGAATCCAACCTTACCAAACCAGACTACTCCAGAACAGCGATTTTGGAGAGGTTATACCAACCCACAATTAATTAAAGAGAACCATGCTATCTCACATATATCTTTCAATCCAACTTCACCTCATGATTTTGCTATAACGTCATCTACAAGAATACAGATATTTTCTTCGAAAACAAGACAAGTTATTAAAACCTTTTCAAGGTTTAAGGATATTGTATATTCAGGAGAATTCAGATTCGATGGGAAATTATTAGTTGCATCCGATGCAACTGGTTTAGTTTCGATTTACGATAGTTACCAACCAAGAAATTTATTGGTCAGTCTAAATCCTTCTTCACACCCAACACATGTGGCAAAATTCCATCCAACAATCGGCAATCAATTGATTACTGGAAGTGACGATAGAATCGTCCGATTATATGATATATCACAATCAACCAAGGGTCCTATTTTAGAATTCGATGATTCTTACCATGGAGATTATATAAGAAGTGCCAATTTCATTCCAGGTAATCCAAATTTAATTGCTACTGGTTGTTACGATGGTATAGTTAGAATTTTCGATACGAGATCTTCTTCAACTAATAATCAACAATTAATTGCTAAATTCGACCAGGGTAACCCTGTCGAAGATGTGTTGGCAATTTCCCCCACTACATTAATATCCGCCGGTGGTCCACAAGTTAAAATATGGGACTTAACTAGAAATATGAAAATTAATGAATTGAACAATTTCACCAAAACTGCAACATGTTTACATGATACTGGGGATCGAGGATTATTAGTAGGTTCATTAGATGGTCATGTGAAGATCTTTGATTATACTACCTCAACTTGGGATGTTAAATTCGGTTGGAAATTCGGTAGTGGTGGTGTCCTTAATTGTGCTGTATCCCCCGAATCAAATGGCCATAAACATTTCGTCACTGGTTTAACCACTGGTTTGATTTCTATTCGTACCAGAAAGACTGAATCAAAGGTAAAACAAGGTATCAAGCAAGAAAAATCTAATGCATATCAAAGAATGATGAGAGGTAAAGAGTATCTCGGTGAAGAAGAGCATAAAATTATCCACTCCAGTACTACGCAAACCAAGAAATTGAAACAGTTTGAAAAACATTTGAACGCATTCAAGTGGGCAGAAGCTTTGGACAGTGCGTTCTCTTCGGGTTTACCAAAAGAACATACCATAACTGTATTAAATGAATTGAAGAAGAGAGGTAAAATACGGATCGCTTTATATGGCCGTGATGAAATATCATTATTGCCAATCTTACAATGGTTCATTAAAAACTTGGAAGATTTAAGATCTTTCAGTTTGATCTGTGATTATATTGCCGTCATTTTGGAAATGTATGGATCTTTGATGGATAAAAGTGTCGTGTTGGAAGAATGTTTTGCTAATTTGTTAAAAAGAATTAATGTTGAAATTAAGAAATGTCGTGAAGCTAATGAAATCGGCGGAATGTTGGAATTATTAACTTTATAGTGAGCCATCACGACGTGATTGCGAGCAAAGTTCTCACAATGATCCCTTAGAATAGTCATATATTGCATAATAAAAAAAGAAAAAAAGAAAAAAAATATCTCTCTATATATAATACCTGGAACCCAAATCACCACCTTCTTTTACGTTTTACTTTCTTCTTTTGAATAGTTTTTTCTACATTCGATTCGACAATTTCTCGACAATGGTTTGAGCAAAACCATTTCTCCTTTCCTGTAGTATATTTTAACGCGTCGACTCGGTTTAGTAAACCCACACACTTGTAATGGAACCATTCACCATTTGGACACGAGTCTTCATTATCACAAGCAATCATATCCCCGAAAGAACCTTGTTTACAGAAACAATATTCGTTATTATCTTCTACCACAATTTCAGCAACCTTTGGAGTAGCAACAACCTTCTTGACTGGTTTTTTAACTTTCTTCTTATTTAGTTTCACTTTGATTTTATTTGAAGATTTATTTTTATTTGACTTGTATTGGTTGGGGATCTTTAGTACTAGTTTCAACCCAGTTGATTTCTGTGCTAGTTCATTCAATTTATTTAATTTCTGGTCCTTTATAGCATCTAATTGAGATTGTAACGGGTGTTTTTTGTAGTGCTGTTTCAATTGTTTCTGCAAATGTTGTTTATCAGTGATACTGGCCTGTTTATGGATCTTGATATTAGCAATTTGTTTCAATTGTAACAATTCATCATTCAAACCGATTTTGTGGGTTATTAACTGATTGTTTAGCGCACTAGCTTCTTGTATAGCTTCCTGACCTAGTCTTTCTATGTTTGACTTGCAATTTAATATTTCAGGTAAATATATATCACAAGTGAGTGGATCATCTTGCAAATGTAGTAGTAACTGCTGTAGTTTTTGTTTATTCTTATCTATTGTTATATTCATGGACTGTACCAACCATAGAGATCGTATTACATCACATGGTAAGTGATCTATAGTCGATATGAACGAGTTGTTCACACTAGGAGAATTGACTACAAATGACATACTAACAAAACACGCTTATTGTTCTGGAAATCAAAATATATCAAACGACAATGTCGTTATTTTAGCTAAACGACATTTTCACTATTTGATTATTACGTGATAAACCTATTGACATTATAGTATACTATAATTGCAAATGTCTTGTAGAGAAGGTAGTTATCATAAAAAATCTGAGATACTCTACGTGTTTTGAAAATTTGATCAACCTTCTATTATTCTATTATTCTATTATTCTATTATTCTATTATTCTATTATTCTATTTACAAGTATTATATATGATGTTCAGATGTATTGAAAGATAAGTTCATTCTCAATGAAATCAATTGTGGTAATTTTCCATCGATCAGAAGTGAAAATTTGGCCAACTTCAATTTTTTCAGCTTCATAGGCTTCCATAAAAGTAGGTGTTATATCGATTTTTGCTTTGTACTCAAAACCAACAACACTAACGCTAACAAAATTACCAAGTTTTGGATCGGATCGGATTAATAATTGGAATTTTATTGGATTATCAATTTTTCCTTCATGTAAAAGATTCAAGTATTCTCTTAAAAATATCCCATCCCAGAATTTATTAGAAAATGCTTGTGCTTTCTTCGATGCAAGTGTCATATCTTGTAAATGATTAACCACATATTCTAATGATGACTTGTTAGTCAAAAAATCCTTGTTGGATGATTGTTTATTCAAAAGAAATTGCTCAATTTTCCAATGGTTCACCATATCGACAAATCTTCTCAAAGGAGATGTACTCCAAGCATAATGATCCAATCCTAAGGACTCATGTTTCTTAGGGGCAACAACTAGTTTAGCTGCATGTAAAGTATTACCAAACTTCCTAGCTTGATCAGGGGTAAAGTCGACACCGGTATCTCGTCTTTTCTTCATCATTTCTTCAATCTCGCTTCTCAAATTTGGATGTAAATTCATTTCTTGTGCTCGGTTCGCTATTGGTATTTCATTCTTTGCAGCAAAGCTGGCAAATGAGTTGTTTGCGAAAATCATCATTTCCGTAACTAAATTAACAGCTTGACTCTTTTCGATAGCATATGATCTAGTTAATTTCAATCTGGAATCCTTTAATGCTAATTCCATACTATTCCCGTCGACTTCAAGTTTGGTCTCTGGATTAATATTTTCCGTTTCACTGACTTGGCAAGTCAGCTGGTAATTGTCAAAGTCTAAAGAGCCTGTTGAAACTCTTACTTCATGCAATAATTTCGAAATATTAGACAATTTAAATAAATTATCGAAATCAACATCTTCACTTACTCCTTTTCTGAAATTTTCAATTTTGACTTCATCATCAAGTAATTTACTAACATTATCATAGGTGAAATTTTGAGGGAAGTTCTTTACCGTAGACACAAATACATCTACTGAATCTTTCATTTGTTTTGCTAAAGTTGTAATAACTTCCGGTTTAGGTCTGAAATTGGTCGAATTAGACATTTCTTTAATTAAATCATCAATAAGCTTCTTGTTTAACTTATATTGGATTGCAACTGTCCTAGTAGGTTTACCATTTACACCTAATCCTGCAACGCTACCAATCAACTTTGGCAACATCATAGTTGCACCTTCAGGTAAATAAGTGGTGGTTGATTTATTAAAAGCAATTGAAGCCAAAATAGAATCTGGCTTGATGTAAGATGTAGGATTCGCAATGTGTACTGAGAGTACATAATCCCCGTCCTTTTCTTGAATGGATATCCCATCATCAATCTCATGAGCAGAAGCTGCGTCAATACAATACACTGGAACATCGCCAAAATCTTGTCTGATCTCAGCCAATGGATCTTCGAGAAAAAAATCATCTAATGGCTTCTTTGAACCAGCTGAAGGTTCTTCGGATCCATCTAATAATTTATTTGATTCTTCCGGTTTCCCTTCAAGATCAGTAGGTTGCAAAGACTGATCGATATAATCATAATACTCATAACTTAGTTCAGACATCGTATTCACCTCTGACTTTGGTAATGCTGATGCCATAGACCAGTAGATTGGATTTGAAATGACGTCCTTGCCTTCAAGTGAAAGTATCAAATCATATGACCTTGCTTTTGCAAAGTCGGAGGAGTAATTATATGGCCTCTCAACAGTATTTTCTGCTTCAATAAATCGAAGTATAGAAACCAACAAGGTTTGAGCTACTGGATCAGATATGACATTGCCAATAACGTAATCTTTGAATAATTGGATGATGTTCTTATAGAATGGTGGAAAGGGGAGATCAGTTTCCCCGGACATTTTCTTCAAACAATAATCAGCAAATTCTCGATTACCATTTTTAAACTTCAAATAATTAATTGTAGCTTCGGTTGATTCAATTTTCGTAATTGGAAAGATAGTTACACACTGAGGGGCATATGCTAATGTTTTCTCAATATTCCAGGATCTATTTTGTTGTCTCAATGCCAAAAGTAATGCAAAGTACGTGGAAATCGGGTATGATGTTGATCTTGAATCGATGTTTACAGGTAACGTTTTACCTAAATGAGTTGCACTCAGTTTCCGATTCACAAGGTAATCGTCAATTTTCTTGAAGTTGTCATCTTCTAGATAATGTAAGATATCAAACATAGAAATGCTTCTTGGCGTATTAATTAGATCTCCATGTTCATCATATTGAAGGAAACGGTGTAATTTCTCCAATCTTGTAGTGATTTCAGAAACCCTATCAAAGGATTTAACAGAAAGTTCAACTAGACTTTGGGAATAAACTTTTCTGGCTTCAGTTGGAACTTGGAACGTATTTACATTAGTGTTAGTCAACAATTGAGAAGAAGCTTGGGCTACTAAGAAGTCGGGTTCAATTTCGTCTGTAGTTGCTTGGTCAGAATTGACATCACCAATATTTGAAGTCTCTTGATATTTGGATTTTAATTCTTGAGGTAAAGACTCTATCGAACGAGAAAACTTAGAATCAGGTACACCGATTGGAGCAATATCTAAATGCTTGTGTTCTAATTGAACAAAACTCTCTAGAATAGGGTGAAATTCCAGGGGTATGACATTTGGAAAACGGCATCTCATTCCCCCTTTGTCGATATAGGCAATATTTCCGGCAAAACTGACAACGGTATAACCAATTGAATCAAGCGAACGTGGAATAGAAACCACCATGTGAAGATCCAGACTGTCGTCGTTTAGAGTGACCAAATCTCCCACGCTAATAGGATTATGGATAATATCTGGTGAAATTGAAGCATTACGAATGCATTGTTGAATTTTGGAAACAATTTCTTGTTCCGATAGATTAGCATATTTTGTCAAATTTTTCTTCCACATTTCCGATGGTTGGTCAAATCGTTTCAATAATCTATCTTTTGCTCCAGTGACAATTTCTTTGAATAATGATGCATTATTTCTGCTCAAATTCAATCGAGAATTTTCCGGATCAAAGTATATCCCACCAATACCGGGTTCAGTCTTTGCTGTTGATTTCAATAAATTTTGCATCATTGAGACGTTATCGTCACCTTCAACACTTTTAATGTCAAACTGCTTTCGTTTCAATCTTTTCAATTCTGGCGAAATTACGGAATTTTTATTAGTAGTCCTCACAATTCTTGCAACTTCCTCTTGGGTTGTTTCATCGTTTTCTTCAAAATCTCTTCTTGACCTTTCGTCCTGTTCTTCTGTATGATTATTCCTGGGTCCCTTAGTGGTATCTTCATTCCAGGTATTGCTAGCAGCATGCCTTCCACCCTTGTTCTTCTGTTTATGATCTTTAACTTTTAGTTTTCTCCATGACTTCACTGGTCCACCAGACCGATGTCGTACTTGTCTAAGACATAGTATCGTCCTAACTCGTAACATATACTTTAAACTAATCTTTACAAAGAATGCAAGCTCATCAGATGTAACTTTTCAGATCAAACTTATGCTCGTTGTATAAATCACATATTTCCTAATTAGGTAATCTAGGATCGCGTTAATTTTGCAGCACTTTTTGATCCATAAACAAACAGAGACCACAATAGAGAAGAGGATGATATGAAGGTCGATGAGCTTATAATCGATGGATTCAAGTCGTATGCTACACGTACAGTTATTTCCGGTTGGGATTCCCAGTTTAATGCAATTACTGGATTGAACGGGAGTGGAAAATCGAATATATTGGACGCCATATGTTTTGTGCTAGGAATTGCATCGATGTCAACAGTAAGGGCATCAAGTTTGCAAGATTTGATTTATAAAAGGGGTCAAGCTGGTGTGACAAAAGCTAGTGTGACAATAGTGTTCAATAATGTTGAAAAGTCGAAATCTCCAATTGGATTTGAAAATTGTGCCACAATCAGTGTTACCAGGCAAATTATATTGGGAGGGAGTTCTAAATATTTGATCAATGGTCATAAAGCACAACAGCAAACGGTGTTAAACTTATTTCAATCGGTTCAATTGAATATCAACAACCCAAATTTCTTAATTATGCAAGGGAAAATCACCAAAGTCTTGAATATGAAACCACAAGAGATTTTATCATTAATTGAGGAAGCTGCCGGTACAAGAACTTTTGAAGAACGGAAAGATAAGGCTCAAAATACTATGGCGAAGAAGGAGGCCAAATTGATTGAAATCCGTAATTTACTTCAAGAGGAGATTGAACCAAAATTAGACAAGCTAAGAAATGAAAAGAGAAATTTTCTTGAGTACCAACAAACCCAAATTGATTTGGAGAAATTATCAAGAATTATTGCCGGGCACGATTATTTAAAACTTTCAAATTCTTTTACCAATCATAATAATTTGTTACAAGATAATGAATCTAAGTTAGCGGTTTTAAATCGTGAAATTGAGAAATTAAATTTGGAAATTATTAGTTTGAATGATGATTTGAATCAGGTGAAAGCTCAACGTGAAATGGAATTAGATAAAGATGGTAAGATCAAAGAATTAGAAACTCTCGAAAATCAATTATCTAATGACGTTACTAGAATTAATACCTCAAAGGACTTAACTTTGGAGAATTATAATGATGAATTATCTAAAATCGCTTCCATGGAGTCAAATTTAAAGAATTTACAAAAAATCTTGGATGAAAATTTATCAAAATATACCAAATTTGAATCTGATTATAATGAATCCCAAGCTTCTCTTAAAGATTTGAAATTGGAATATAATAAACGAGAAGAGTTGGTTTCGACTTTATCGACAGGTGTCTCTGCCACTGGGAATCTTACTTCTGGATATGCCCAGCAGTTGAAGGAAACGAAGGATAAATTGAATCTGTCTCAAAATTATATTAAAACGTCAAAATTAAAAGTTAATCATTTACGCGATCAAATAAAATCCGATGGAGATAAACTAAAACAAGCCCAGCTGGAGAACAACAGTATGCTTCAAAATATCAAGGCTCACAAATTGGAAATTGAAGATTTAGAACTGGAATTGAATAAGAAGTTAGGATTTGATCCTAATGTAATCGCTAGCTTGAAAGATGAAGAACATAGTCTAAACAAAGAATCTAATCGTTTGGAAAATGAATTAAATTATATTAAAAGAGACATTGGGAATTTTGATTTCAATTATTCTCGACCTTCAGCAAATTTCGATGATAGATTGGTAAGAGGAACAGTAGCACAATTATTCAATTTACCAGAATCATCGAATGAAATGGCTGAAGCTTTACAAACATGTGCTGGTGGTAGATTGTATCATGTGGTCGTTGACACATCTGATGCTGCTTCGCAGATTCTAGAACGAGGTCAATTAAAACGAAGGGTAACGTTGATCCCACTAGACAAAATCAAAGTATATTCTATACCAAACAAAACCACGGAATATGCAAAACTGATTGCACCAGGAAAAGTAGAATTAGCGATAAATTTGATTGAATTTGAACCTGAAGTTACAAAAGCAATGGAATATATTTTTAGTTCTACATTTATATGTAATGATCCAAATACTGCCAAAAATATCACTTTCGATCCAAAAATACGATCACGGTCAATCACTTTAGATGGTGATGTATATGATCCCGAGGGTAATCTTTCTGGAGGATCTAAAAAAGGAAATTCGACTGTATTAATCAAACTTCAACAATATAATCGATGCGGGGGTAATTTGAATATGGTTTATGATAAATTGAATAAAATCAAACAAGAATTATATCAGATGGAATCGTTGTTATCAAGTACGAAAGAATTGCAAAATACTATCAATTTGAAGAAGCATCAATTATCATTATTTGAAAAGAAACTTGATAATAATCCATCATCGAGTATATTGAAACAGAATGAAATCAATGAAAATGAAATTAACAAATTAACCTCAGGAATCGAAACCGAAAACAATAATATCATTAAATATCAAGAAGAAATCGATCAAATCGAAAAAGACATTACCGAATTTTCTACTGATAAAGGTTCTAAAATGAAACAATTACAAAAGGA
This sequence comes from Candida sp. Y128-05E, assembly GCA_037042355.1. Taxonomy (NCBI): domain Eukaryota; kingdom Fungi; phylum Ascomycota; class Pichiomycetes; order Serinales; family Debaryomycetaceae; genus Candida; species Candida sp. Y128-05E. The sequence goes on along the minus strand of JAXQKE010000041.1, from coordinate 10,801 downwards.
ATTGGAAATCTCTAGAAAACATATAAAAACCAAAGAATTAGAAATGGAAAAGATATCTGATAAATATCAAAGTATACAAATAGAAAATGAACAACAAAAATCGGAAATTGCGAATTTACAAGAGTCGATATCTCAATCAAAGACCGCTAGTGAGGAATTGCAAAACAAATTGCAACAATTGACTAGTGATGGAATCAGAGTACATGATCAATTGCAAGTGACCAAATCAGAATTGGAAGAAGAAAAGGCAAATTTATTAGGCTTGGATGAAGAGATTAATGAATTGAACAAAATTATTAAAACTAAGCTGGAATTACTGGCAAATGATAAATTAGAAATCCAAAAATTGACTCATGAAATTGAAAAGTCGGCCAATATAACTAAAAATTTGAAAGTTAATTTAGACAATCTTATCAAAGAAAATGATTGGGTGACTGATTCTAATATTTTAAATAACTTGATTCAACAATATCCAAATATTAACCTTGACGAATGTCACGAACAATTAACTGTTTTAACTGAAAAAATTCAAACCTTGAAAAGGAAAGTCAATGTTAATATCATGAATATGATTGATAATGTCGAAAAGAAAGAGTCTTCTTTGAAACAAATGGTTAAAACTATTGAGAAGGATAAAAATAAAATCATTGGTACAATTGATAAATTAAATGGGTATAAACGAGACACTTTGAACAGCACTTATCAAAAAGTGTCAGTCGATTTCGGGGAAATCTTTGCTGATTTATTACCGGGATCATTTGCCAAATTAGTTCCTGTTGATATGATGGATGTCACAAAAGGTTTGGAAGTTAAAGTGAAACTAGGTCAAATTTGGAAAGCCAGTTTAGTCGAACTTTCCGGAGGACAAAGATCATTGATTGCATTATCGTTAATCATGGCCCTTCTACAATTCAAACCAGCACCAATGTATATTCTAGATGAAGTTGATGCTGCGTTAGATCTTTCGCATACCCAAAACATTGGACATCTTATCAAGACTAGATTTAAAGGGTCTCAATTTATTGTGGTGTCTTTAAAAGAGGGTATGTTTACCAATGCAAACAGGGTATTCAGAACTAGGTTCCAAGACGGTACATCTGTTGTTTCTACAATGTAAGTATATGTATAGATATGTATATAAGTATTATATCACTTGTATTCATTCATTTCGGGTGTTATCTGGTTAAACGGTTTCTTCACGTGATGATAAGATTAGCCATTTTAGGTGACCCCACCCAGATTAAATTTGGCCACCACAATCTTCTTTTTGAATCAACATGTTTAACAAGGGGATCTTCTTATTTTTAGCGTACTTAACTATTGCACAAGGTTTGGTTATCCCAAACTTGAATATCTTTGATTTTCCCGGGTTAAATACTGGGAATATCATTGGAAAAATCGAGGAAGAGGTTCAGCAAGTGTTTACAGGACAAGTTGACCATGAACCAGTACCAGTTATCAATAACTTAAGTATTGATGACATTATTCCACATCAATATATTGTTGTTTTCAAGGAAAATGTCGAAGCTAGATTAGTTGATAATTACATGTCGTCATTATTAAATAAATTTGAAGATGAATTGAAACATACTTTAAAACAGTTTACTATTAGTTCGGAATTCTCGGGGTTTTCTGCTTATCTTCCTATTCACATTTTGGAATATATCAAGAATTCCGAGTCTAATTTGATTAAATTCATTGAACCCGACTCGAAAGTCAAATTAAATGAATTTGATATTCAAAAGGGAGCTCCATGGGGGTTAACTAGAATCTCCCATAGACACGTATCCAATGATTTGAATTACTTGTACGATAACGAAGGTGGTAAAGGTGTCGATGCGTATGTCATTGATACTGGTATCAAGACCGACCATGAAGAATTCGAAGGCAGAGCTGAGTGGGGTGCTGCCATTGCTTTACCCAAATTGGAAATGGATACCAATGGCCATGGTACTCATTGTGCTGGTATTATTGGTTCCAAGACTTATGGTGTCGCCAAAAGAGTCAATCTTTATGCTGTCGGGGTCATGAATATGTTTGGTATGGGTAGTACTTCTGATATCATCAAAGGGATTGAGTTTGTTGTCGGACAACATAAAACCAAGATTGGTAAGCGTGGGTTCAAAGGGTCTACGGTTAATTTATCGCTTGGTGGTGGAAGTTCAGATGCGTTTGACTTGGCAGTGAATGCCGGTGTTAACGCCGGTTTACATATTGCCGTCGCTGCTGGTAATGATAATAAAGATGCATGTGATTACTCACCTGCTAGAGCCGATTTACCAATCAGTGTTGGTGCTTCTAATATTGATAACGACAGGGCCGAGTTTTCCAATTGGGGTAAATGTGTGGATGTTTTCGCACCTGGTCAGGATATAGAATCGACCTATATTTGGAATGATAAAGCTACTTTGTCAGGTACTTCGATGGCATCTCCTCATGTTGCCGGATTATTATCGTATTATCTTTCTTTATTACCGGAAGATTCATCTGAATTCTCCAATGGTGTAATTGAACCCAAAGATATGAAACGTAAGTTATTGAAATACACCACTAAGGGAGTGATTAAAGGTTTGGATACTGCTTCTCCTAATAAATTAATCTTTAATGGTGCTGGTCAAGATTTAGCTGATTTATGGAAAGAGTAGATTTGTTTTGTTTGTTGTTTGATTTGTTTTTATATGGTGTTATATACTGGGAATTATTGTTCATATTCCCAAACGTATAGATAAATAAATTTTAGAGTAATTAAATGTAGAATTAACCCAATTTTTCACGGCAATTAATTGAACTATTCGTACTTCAATATGCTTAATGCAACATCTACAAGCACCAGCTACATCAGACCAAACCAATTCTACAGTAATATAAGTAATACCTATATTCTACAATATCTCGTATTTAACATCTCAAGGCTGAATCGCACCTTACTTTAGATCCAATTGAGGAAAATTGCAACCCTGAGACTCGAAACGATAAATTTTAAAATGGAAAAAATTAATGTAAAAAGTTAGTATAATGAAGATTAAATAAGTAATATAGTTATAATTCATGTATATATATATCATCTACTGTTTTAAATAGAAAAAAATACCCTTTTTACGAGAATTCTCTATTTTATACAATTTTTCCATTAGTTGCAAACTTCTACAAAGATTAAAGAATTTCAGTTTAGGAAATTATCAAAATAACAAATATTGGATAATTTTCATTTTTTATCTAATTCTACCCATTTCCTTTTAATAATTACCTCTACAAACAATCTAACTACTACTATAACATATCTCTACATCTTTCAACTGCTTTCTTAACATGAAACTTTCATCTTTCTTCATCGTCATCAGAGTCACATGACTTATAAAATTTTCCTGCAGAAGTTTTTACAACCAAAGTATTTTTAAATCATCAACAAACGTTTTATACGATAAGAAAAAGGATATTACCAGGTATACCACTTTTAGTTGGTTCTAAATAGACGGTTTATTACATAGATAGATTGATTAAGATCAACTTAAAAGGTATAGGAAAATAGGAAATTTTTTTTCAATTGTTTGTTTTTATTAATAATGATAGAGCCTAAGAGGATACTCATAGGTATAGTCGGTGCGTTTGTATTGATCATAACTTTGCTCAAGGTGCTAATATTCTCAGGCACCAATTATACTCCTGATTTCTCGAAAATCAACAATGTTGACTTCTATGATTTGAACGAGTTCAGTGGAAGTGGTAATGGCTGGCAGTATAATGAACGTGTGTTATTCTGCGTACCGTTAAGAGATGCCGCAAGTCACTTACCTATGTTCTTCAGCCATATGAAGAACTTGACTTATCCGCATAATTTAATCGACTTGGCTTTCTTAGTGTCAGACTCTAAAGATGATACCATGGGAGTGTTGATGAAGAATTTAAATAGTGTGCAAACCGACCCTAATCCTTTGGAAAGATTTGGTGAAATTGAAATCTTTGAAAAAGATTTCGGTCAAATCATTGGTCAATCTTTTAGTGACAGACACGGGTTCGCCGCCCAGGGGCCCAGACGTAAATTAATGGCCAAGGCCAGAAACTGGTTATGGACAGTAGCTATAAAACCATACCATTCTCATGTCTACTGGAGAGATGCCGATGTCGAAACTGTACCCCCTACTATCTTGGAAGACTTGATGCACCATGATAAAGATGTCATTGTCCCCAATGTCTGGCGTCCGTTACCTGATTGGTTAGGCAATCAACAACCATACGATTTGAACTCATGGCAAGAATCCGATGGTGGGTTACAATTGGCCGAAACTTTAGACGAAGATGCCTGTATTGTCGAGGGTTATGTTGAATATCAAACATGGAGACCTCATCTCGCTTATTTAAGAGACCCATATGGTGACCCAGAAGTAGAAATGAATTTGGATGGGATTGGTGGTGTTTCCATTTTAACCAAAGCTCGTGTTTTCAGAAGTGGATCCCATTTCCCAGCATTTTCATTCGAAAAGCATGCTGAAACCGAGGCTTTTGGGAAATTATCCAAAAGAATGGGCTATTCCGTCATTGGATTGCCCCATTATGTTATATGGCATATCTACGAACCATCGTCCGATGATATCAAACACATGGAGTGGATGGCACAAGAAGAAATCAGACAAAAGGAAGAAGCAAAGATTAAGAAGGTTTATGATCGTGTTTGGGATAAAGCGTTTGACGATGTCCAATCCGATTGGAACCAAGAACGAGTGAAGTACTTGAAAAATACCGATACATCCAAATTGAGAAGAATTAAGGTCGATTGGAGTGGTGTCGACGATTGGAAAATCGACAACAAGATTCAAAATGATAAAATAGTTGACTTTAATCCATAGATTGAAAATGATCTATTTTTTTGTTTTCATGTTTAATTTTTAATTTCACACATTTTCATTTCGTATCTTCTCAAGATTAATACATTCATAAAATTTCGTATAGAAGTTAGTACAAGTAATAGAATAAAAACGTAAAAACGTAAGTACCATAAAGTTAATGTGAAGCTAAAACCTAGTTAAGACTTGCCAAAGATAATATTTGCAGTCCATGACCGTGTTGACTCTACTTAGAGTTATTATTGACCCACGTTCGGTTTGCACCAGATCGACAGAAACACAGATCTAATTGATAGGTTTGAGGTTACCATGTGCATGTTTCATCTACTAATTAAAATCATAAAAATTTCATAGACTCAATCATGTAAGATTTGCTACGTATATCAAATTATTAAATAATATAGGTTTACGAATTACTAGTATAAAAATTGCCCTCGCCAACGTATGGCTCAGCGATATTACAACCAAGTTATACATCATCAATTTGAATAAAGTTTATCTGTGCTTGCATGATAAAACGTATATCAACTTTAATTACTAAACAGGTTATAATCAATGTAGCTGGTAAACAAGGATAAATTACTAAAGAGACTCACAGGTTCCTTCAGGGTTCAAATAAACTCTCACCTCTATCACATGATTCATCAATTTGATAACCGATGGGACAATCGTGAGATTTTGCCAGTATCCAAGATGGAACACACATGTGAAGGTCTAAGCTTTGATCGACGCGGTAAAAAACAACATGAACAGAAATAGCCATATCTACAACATCATTGGTTCTAGCTCCTAACTGATATATGCGATGACATTTAAACATACATCAACAGTCGCGAAAAAAAACATTTAACTGTTTCAGGAAGGCTTATTTGGCAAAATCATAAACACGAAAATGCTAGAGCATTTCATGTCAATGGCATGCATTTTGTAGTTGACACTGCCAGGATACCTCAATTGCCGTACCTAATGGTTTTTGAGCCAGAAATACTAGTTTCGTAAAAAAAAGTAGATTTATGAAAGTGCAAACAAGTAGTAATTGATGAATGTAGTGGGAAATCTAATATAATTGAATAATTGCTATGCGCTCACTATACCAAACTAAATTAAGATATGCGAACGGTTGGATCCGTTGAACCACCATACAGGGCTACTGTGAGGACGGATCAGAAATTTCAGATTTAAGGTACCGTGAATCCACGTTGGCACAGTTACCGAAAGGGCAGCCGAATGCTCCGATATGCATTAGAAGTATCGAAGACAAGAGGTAAGGAGGTGTCAGGATTATTATTCGGGTATAATTGATTCTATTAATGGAAAATTAAAATTGTCAACAAACCATGGGATTACATCATGACAATTATACTTGCTACGATTTCCCCATCGTGTCTCATATCAGCTCCTATCATATTAGGGTCAAGCTTTAAGGTAGATCTCACAAAAATATTATATATCAACTAATATCATAGCAGGGTTAATTTTGTTGGACTTTTAGGTAGATCTCACTAAAAATATCACCGATATAGATAGACAAAACGCAGATCTGTAAATGACGTACAATTCCCAATAGAAACCTTGTAAGCTATAGGGGGTGTTTTCTATTGTTATCCGGTCTTGGAGAAAGGGGATAATTAATAATAATAATAATGAATTCCCGATAATATTAATGGGGTAGTACCTACGCTTGCTCTTGGCACAATTGGTTCACTTAAATTTGCACTCTGTTCACAATTAGTGATCTAACACCCAGCTCCCTCAGTGAAACCAGTGTTCACGTCGTCAACGAGTATACCTCCAACAATAAAACAGAATAGACTCGAAATACAAAAATAAGAACAAAAAATAAAAGCATATATATAAAAAGAAAGTTACACAAAAAAATGCCACATGAAAAAAGAACGGTCAAGAGTTGAAAATATTTTGATATTTTGGAATATTAATAGCAAATTTACATCATTTGTTATGAAACTAACGGTAGTCTGACTAATTTCAAAGATACCTAGCCAATCCTGCAACATGCTCTCCTCTGGTTTCTAGTGGCACCATATTGTCGTATTCAATTGGCTTCTCTCCACACTGCAGTACTCACCTACTTGTTACCATTGTCGAAGATCTAGTCAATCCCTTGAAAACGTTCTATTCATCCATTGTGTCCCAAATAATTTCACCCAAATCAAACAGGCACCTTTCTACCTGTTGCATATGCATCAATGAAAAAATATTAAGCGGAAAATAAAGTTAAATTCTTTTGGTTGCAATATTTGTCATCTCAATAATTTTCAGTAACAGCATTCTGGCTAAGATTAACCTGGCGGCATTTAGAGAATTCTTATATAAAGAAACAATTCAGCATTGCCCATTTAAGTTTTTTTTCTTTTAGTATTGCAAGTAACTATCTTCATTCGCTCTTATTTACGATGGTTTCTATTAAATCTTTAGCTACCTTAGCTTCATTCGTTGCTTCCACACTTGCTGTCAACGTTGACTGTAAATACAACGGTGCCACCGTTGCTACCGTCGACTTGGATACCGGATCTTGTCCATTCCCAATCCCAGAAGATTTACCAGTTAACTTCAATGTTGTATCTTCAGAAGAATACTTAGTTGATGCTTACTACGTCAATGCCGCCAGTACTAAATTCTGGAACGACATTGTCAACGCCGGCAGAATCATTGATATTCCAGCTGCAACCCTTTTCAACAATGCTGCTAATGGTTTATTTCATGTTCATCTTGAAGAAAATCCAAGTGCTAACTCCACTGCTGCTTTAAGAAAGAGATTATTCAAAGATGAACTCGCCAAAAGAGCCACCCAAGAAGAAACCGATGCTGTTCTTGCTGAAACTCAAAGCACCGAAGGTACTGCAGTTACCGGTGACAATGTTTTCGAAGCTGTTCTCGCTGCTAACGAATCTTCTTCTTCTGTAGAAGGTACCGTTACCCAAACTGCTACTGAAACTACTGTCATCACAATCACTTCTTGTTCCGATAACTTATGTTCAACCACTACTGCTTCAGCTACTCAAGGTCCAGTTACTACCACTATTGAAGGTACCGAAACTGTTTACACTACTTGGTGCCCAATCACTACGGAAACTGTAGTTGAAACTCAAATCATCACCATCACTTCATGTTCCGACGACAAATGTCAAGAAGTTACCACCCCAGCCACTCAAGGTCCAACCACCACTACTGTTGGTGGTGTTGAAACTGTTTACACCACCTGGTGCCCAATCACTACGGAAACTGTAGTTGAAACTCAAATCATCACCATCACTTCATGTTCCGACGACAAATGTCA
>JAXQKE010000040.1:0-82325 GCA_037042355.1 Candida sp. Y128-05E | reverse complement strand
CGTGTAAAGATCCGTGCCTCAAGCGTGTAAAGATCCGTGCCTCAAGCGTGTAAAGATCCGTGCCTCAAGCGTGTAAATCCCAATTGCTCTACAACAATACTATAAACCAACCAACTCTCAAAGATATTTAATCCAGATAAACTAATCTACTGAGTACTATAGAATAATCTTATCGACATAATCCAACACTTTATACAACTACGTCAGACCTCAACACCATCATATAGAAAAGCATGGTTAAATTTATGTATGATTCATCCCGATTGGTTAATACCGCTAACACATACATCCAGATCAGAGAAAACATTCATGAGTAATCGAAAATACTTCGATAGAAATATAAAATGAGTTCAAGATGGTAAGTTATACAGAGGTAACCTCATTCTTGTGAATTGCTAGAATATTCATTGTACCCTTTCCAACCGCCACTTTTTAGTTCCATGATAAATTATTTGTGAATATATCTGGTTTGAGCATCATAATAATATTCATAGTAGTGCTCTTACTCAGACATTATGAATGGATCATACTTCATATTACTTACTTTTACACTTATTAATTTTTATATTCAATAGTAATTTGATTTTTGACCACATTTTTCACGTCGCAAAATTTGTCTAACTACCCAATTAGGTTATCTCCGGATTTGATACTTGAACAATTGTAGAACATACAAACCATGACTTATACTTACCACATCTAGCTCTAGTAACTCCTGTTTGTATTGCAGTTGTATTTATGCTTCTTTTTGAATTTTTTGGATATTTTCATTTTATCGATAATATTCACTAATTCAAAATGGTAAAGTAAATTCATGATACCAATCTAGTTGAAAGGTTTGATTATGATTATGATATTCGACTAAGAAGAATATTTGGCCCATTGGATAGTTAGTTGATTAATCTCTACATTAGTATATACATAGTAGATTATGTAGTCATCTAAGACAAAAATACTTACAGTAAATTAAACATTTAGCATCATTAAACAATAGAAATACCGAATAATATTTAAACCTAGTCTGCCATCCAATAGAACATTTAATTCAGGCTGTACTGATAAACGGAGAAATTTTTTTCAGCAGAATATGATATTATTTGGGTAAATATTAATAACTGACAATTGGAATTTTGAGCTACCCAAAACGAAGAAAAGTTTATTATCGTCAATGATACCGACTAATGTATTACTGTTTACATACGAATGTAAATATGATTATGTTATTACCTAATTACTAAACTACTCATATATATAATATTTACTCCATTATTAACCTTTGAAAAGAAAAAAGATTCTCTTCTGTTCCCAATTTTAAATCAACTTGTAAATAACTGCTTAAGTCATATACTCCTTTTAATTAATGCATTATTATTATTATTATCAATTTGACAACTTATTTTGCTATGCTTTGTTCGTCTTCAGTTTCGAAAACAATATCATTTCCCTCTGAATCGACATCATTCCAGACGAATTTAATACGGAAATATTTAGCCAAAAATGTGAGTAACAAAAGAATTGGCACTTCAAGCAATGGTCCAAAAACTGCGGCGATTGCTTGTTTAGATCCCGAACCATAAATGGCAATGGCAATCGCTAAACTGAGCTCGAAATTATTGGAAGCGGCAGTGAATGTTTGCGTAATTGTTTCCGAATAACTAGCTTCACAGCCCCATTTCCACTGACCTGGTGCAATGGAACAACAAGTTTCCTTTTCGTCATCGGAATATGGTGATTTATTCACAATTGGTCTAGGTTTAGTGAAAATATTAAATCTTGATAAGTATCTCATACCAAAGAAGGTACCAAACCAGGTGATTGTGAAGTACAACACTAAAGGAACAAAACATCTTAAACCGTCGCCGATATTTTTGATAAAATCATTACCTTTTTCCATGAAAATCACAATAATAGTATATAATAACGCAATTAATGCCCAAGGAGAAATAAAAGGCAAGTATCTCGATTCAAATTTCGATCTACCAACTGTAAGCAAGAAGAAAGTTCTAATGATGACCCCAAAACCTAAAGGAATACCCAAGAAGAACGCCACTGATTGGGCCACTTGCGAATAAGCCATATGATGTTCACTAGTATCTCCAGTGATAACATAACAGAAAAAGATCTGATAAGGTGCATATAAAACCACTTGTAATAATGAATTTATCAACACAATAATGGCACATAAGGTATTGTCCCCTTGTGCAATATCATTCCATAACAAAACCATAGCAATACATCTGGCTAAACCAATCATAATAATCCCAGTTCTATATTCAGGCAAATCAAATAAAGTCAACCAAGCCAAACCAAACATTAAGAAAGGACATACGATCCAATTAATCAACAATGAAAACAATATTGGTTTCAAGTACATATTTTTATTAAAGAATTTATGTGAGTTCTCCCACTCCACTTTCGTCAAAGGCGGTATCATCATGATAATAAGACCGACTGCCAAAGGAACTGACACATTCACCACTTGTGATTTATCTAAAGCCGTTCTAGAAGCAGGAACATAGACTGATAACAAAATCCCTAAGATCATCGCTAAAATAATCAACAACGGTAGAAGTTTATCAGTTATAGATAATCCGTGGAACACAGATTTCATATTATTAGAAATTAATACCATTTCCTATAATGCTTTTTGCAGTCAAAATTGTGGTATTTTATGGTTGCAAAAGATTGTCGTCTGTTTATAAATGATTTTTATTAATGAGCAAATTGATTATGTAATTTCTGCAGGGGATTAGAAATGGTTGCATTTTTATCAGATGAGCAAAATAACATCTAACTAATAATAACACAGCCGTACTTAATATAGTAATATATATAGTAGTATTTCACTACTTGTTACACCGCTAACTAATATTTACTCACACACTTATTTTTTTTTTTCATTAATAACTCATGAGTTAATATAATGTACTTGCTCATTGAAATGTGCTCAATTCATATGCTTAGTAATTTTATGTCAGATAAATACGAGTCAGTATCCTACTCTTGATGATGAGCAAATAGCAATTAATATGTCAGGACTCGTATTATACACTGCTCCTACTGCAAATGGATTGAAAATTCCTATTATTTTAGAAGCTTTACAGTTAGATTATGAATTAATTTTAGTTGATCTTCATGCTAAAGAACAAAAAAAGCCAGAATTCCTTGCTAAAAACCCCAATGGGAGAATCCCCATGTTGGTAGATAATAGTACTAATATCACAGTATCACAATCTACTGCAATCATTCAATATTTATGTGATGTCTACGATAAAGATTATAAACTTTCTTTTGCTCCAGGTTCTCAAGACTACTACAAGTACTTGGAATTGTTAATATTCCAAGTGAGTGAAGCGGCTCCCATCCATTCACAATTGAACCATTTTGTTAACAAGTGTAAGGTAAATGATGAATATGCTAAAGACCGTTACACTTGGTATAACAAAAGTATTTATAATGCCATTGAAGCTTATTTGAATGCTAATAAGGCTAATGGTCCCTACCTAATGGGTGACCATTTGACTGCTGCCGATTACCAATTCTTCCCCTCGGTTCATGACGCTAAGAAAATCAATATTGATATTAACCAGTGGCCCTTGGTTGCTGTTTGGTATAACCAAATGTTGGACTTGCAGCTGGTGAAAACGGCCATGGAAAAGATCAACTATAAAGTTTAAGTGGTTATTGTATTGGATTACATTTTTGTTTGATAATAATCAAGGATGTAAATGCTCAATGGTGTAATTGAATAAATAGTCAAGTTTGTTTCTCGATAGACTGATCTAGATATGGTGCAAATTTACCGCCAATGGATAATATCAGGTAATTTGTTTCACTATTAGATAGATAGTAATAGTCACAAAAATATTAATAGCTCAGAAGATAGGTAGTTAATAAACACAAAAATGAAGGATAAGATCAAAGAACAAACATACTCGCTCCATCTCTGTATTATCTTCTACTAAATATCGTACATTTGCTTATATACTCTACCAATCATTTACTGAAAGCGTATAATTTGCTGATTCCTATAAAATCAGAACGACTACAACCAAGATGGGCACAATGATATCTACTCTATTTAACTCCTATCAAAATAAGAATAATACCCTCTACATGCCTGTTTGTAGATACAATGTAGGACTTTTCCGTTAACCGCATAAGCTAAAAGTCAGGGTTCAATAAATCTATATCTACATAATCGACGGAAATACAACAAATGCTACAGCCAATTACAGACAATAACATATTAGAGCATAAAAACCACCTCGTAAAAAGATTACTAATACTTTAGGTCTGGTCATTGACTCTCTTGGCTAAACGATGACCGCACGCGATTGTTAATCAGAATCAAAGAGAAACACAAGAATTTAATATATTTTAATACAACAACAACAATTATTAAGAATAGTTATATATATATCATCCTAACTACATCCATTAACTCCAATACATATTACTACATTATCTTACTTCGGTTTCTTGTTTCTTTTCTATATCCGAAGCTCCGTAAATTAAAAATTAAAATGGTAGCGCCATCTGTTTTTGTTTTTGATTTCTTTTTCAGCAAATGGTATAAACTAAAGCTATTCTGGCTTAGATTGACAATAATACCACTAAATATGAACTCATCTTATATGTATCATATGTATGAGGTCATTGACAAACCTATGTTTGATGAGAAACTCACTATAACTTCAAGACCAAACCTTCTACCTGGTATTTCCGATGACATGTTGGCATTGATCATGCCCATCGTTGCCTACTGGACTTATGCAACCTTCTTCCACATTATAGATGTGTACGAGTTGGCAGAGAAGTATAGAATCCATCCTTCTGAAGAGGAAGAGAGCAGGAATAAAGTTACCTTAGGGGAAGTATTAAAAGGGGTAATTATCCAGCACATTATTCAGACTATAGTTGGAGTTAGTTTCAATTATTTCGAATCGGAAAAGACTACCGGTCATGAAATATACTTGTTATGGACGTTAAGAAGGCAAATTCCTAATTTTATCCCCACTATATGTATTTATTATGGCTATTATTATATATGGCCCATAGTCAAATTCACCTTGGGAATCACCATTATTGATAGTTGGCAATACTGGTTGCACCGCTTGATGCATATGAATAAAGCATTATATCGCAGATTCCATTCAAGACATCATAAATTGTATGTTCCTTATGCATACGGTGCTTTATACAATGATCCCTTTGAAGGGTTCTTGTTAGATTCAGTGGGTGCTGCAGCCGCCGGCTTAATCACACAAATGACTGCTAGGGAAACTATCTTTCTTTACACGTTTTCAACCTTGAAAACAGTTGATGACCATTGTGGGTATAGGTTACCATATGATATCTTCCAATTGATCTTTCCTAATAATACCATTTACCATGATATCCACCATCAAATCTGGGGAATCAAGAATAATTTCTCGCAACCATTCTTTGTGTTTTGGGATAAGTGGAATGCCACTGATTATAAGTTTATTGATGATTACAAGAATTATCAAGATAAAATCACCTTGAAGAAGTATCGGGAATTCTTGGAGAGAAAAAACTTTAAGAAACCAAAATCAAAAAGTCCTACTAGTGACACTGAAATTGAATCTAAAAAACAAGAGTAATAATAATAATAATAAAAATATATTAATGAATAACAAAGGAACTATTTGGAGACATCTTTTTTAATTGTGCCAATGGTCATTCTACCATTCTAATTATGTCTATAGGTTAATAATAATGATATTTAAAAATATGAAAGTGATATAGTAGAAGATGATGTAACCTTCATTATCAATTATAAGTAAAGTATTCAAGTATAATCCTACTCTTTCTCTATACTACTTTTAGAAACAGCGCTACCATCTGCATACAAAAAATGCCAACATCGCATTTTCCAAATCAGTTCGACATACCAATACAAGCTAAATTAACAACCATGAGTAAAACTAAAGCTAGTGCAGATGATATATGGAGAAACAATGTTGAGAAAATTGTATGTATTAGAAATCACAAAATTCACTTTTTTTTTAGTACTAACTTTTAGAATTCGGAATTATTCACTTTAACATATGGATCTGTTGTCGCTCAATTGTGTCGTGATTTCAATAACAATTACCATGAAGTAAACAACCAGTTGGATAAGATGGGCTACAATATTGGATTACGTTTAATCGAGGAGTTCTTAAGTAAAACAGGGATGAAGAGATGTTCTACATTTAGAGAAACCGTCGATGTTATTTGTAAAATTGGGTTTAAAATCTTTTTGAATATTGTCCCTACAAATGAAAATTGGTCCAACGATGGCAAATCTTGTTCGATTATTTTGCCCGACCAAAATCCATTGACTGAATTTGTCGAATTACCAGTGGCCAATAGTAAGGGGATGAAGGAATTATGGTACTCCCAAGTTTTGTGCGGAGTGATACGAGGAGCATTACAAATGATTCAAATGGACGTTGATATTAACTTTGTTAAGGATAGCTTACGAGGCGATGATAAAACCGAAATGAGAATTAAATTGAATAAGATTTTGAAAGATGAAGTTCCAGCGGGTGAAGATTGAGGAATATGAACATGAATACTAATAAGTGCAATGTACGTGTTTTTGTCCAAAGTTGTACACTACAGGACAAGGTCCACAGAGTCGACGTCGAAGTAGCACACCACAACCTCGATAGAAGTAAGATCAATCTACAATCAATCATCACCACCATCATTCCCAGCATCGACTTGCTTACAAGGCAACTTTTCCCTGTTAATCAAGATAAATTTATAAGTGAATCATCCAATTTTCAGTCTCTAGTGTCCAACAATTCAATTGTAACGTTGTCATCAAAAAAAGAAACCCCCGAGAATCAAACAAAGTCATACCACCAATGCCGCTGCATTATGGTCACTCGAGAAATAATGATTAGAGTACCTCGGCCAATTGAGTATTTGCTATATGGTAGATTACTCGAGGCTGACGTCATGATAAAGATGGTGGTACATAATGAGATCTTCTAATCCATTGATAGCAAGTGATGCGCACTAAATTCTGGGGCTTGCATTTGCCATTTACAACCCCTGAGGATCTGTCGAGATTATCCCGAGGAATATAGTCATATAGAAATATATCATATACAATCCATAGATCAAATGAAAACTAAATATTAATGACGATTAGTCATAATTTGTAGATAATATTTAATAAGGTGATATGAAATGGAGTTTCATGCAAAGCATCTGATGTATATTTTTTTTCTCTTTTGTCATTATTAACTGTTCTGTTGGAAATTTTCAATTACTTTGTACTTTGGTCAACCTGTTTAATTACATTCTCTCCTTAATTTGTATCTAATATTTTATTTTTTGCTTCGGTATAACTTTAATTTTTAGTAGCACTACAATGAGGTTGAACTGACAGTATTAAAGGGATACTTATAGTAGAGTAACCATTGGGGGTTATATTCTAAGTAGTATTAACTAATTACCTATTCTGTATTACTATTAAACTCTTACTAATCAACCAAATCAATCACATCATCCATTTTCTAAACTTTCTTCTTTCTCCACATATCAAACTTTTTAACCCTTAAATCAAAAATTAATTTTTAATTTCTCTTCTTTCTAAACTAAAGATGGCGTTCCAGGATCCTACGTTGACTGATGCTTTTGCTGACTTGTTACGTATCTTCTCCTATGATATGTTCATGTGGTTGTGTAATGCTATCACCATTACTTATTTCCGAGATATCAAAACTAGAGGTTCATTCAATATTCCTGATAAAGGACCTATTATCTTTGTAATTGGTCCTCACCATAATCAATTCGTCGATGGCGCAGTCGCCATGTCTAAAATTAAGGAATTTTCAGGTAGAAGACCCGCCGTTTTGATTGCTAACAAGTCCTACAAATTGAAGGTTATAGGTACTGTTGCTAAAATGACGGGTGCCATCCCCGTAGAAAGAGCTCAAGATATTTTAAAAAAGGGAGATGGTACTATCACTTCCGAGGATGGTATCCATGTTGTAGGTACTGATACTAAGTTCACCCAGCAATTGACATTCAAAGGTTTAGTGGGATTACCTAGTTCTCTTGGTAGTGCTCAAGTAGAATCAATTGAGGATGACACTCATTGTACGTTGAAAAAACCATTGAAGTCAAATAATCCAAAAACTCAAGAGAAAATTACTGAAAAATTAACTAAGGGTACCCAATACAAATATGCTCCCCATATTGATAACCATGTTGTTTTCCAAAACGTTTATGACCATTTGGCCCTCGGTAAATCCATTGGTATATTCCCAGAAGGTGGGTCACATGACCGTCCCGACTTGTTACCCTTGAAACCTGGGGTCGCCATTATGGCTCTAGGTTCGATTGCTAGTTTGTTAAATGAAGGTCAAACTGAGATTGCCCCCGTGAACATAGTCCCCGTAGGTCTTAACTACTTCCACCCCGATAAATTCAGATCTAGAGTTGTGGTTGAATTTGGTAATCCCATTCTTGTAGATAAAGAATGGGGTCAACAGTATCAAATTGATGCTAGAGCTACTACTGGTAAATTAATGGATGAGGTCACTTTGGCTTTGAAAGAAGTTTGTGTTTCCTGTGATGATTATGATACTTTAATGGCGTTACAGGCTACAAGAAGATTATATACCTCTGGAAGCCGTGCAGCTATTCCTACCCCTTTGGTTATCGAAATGAATCGTCGTTTGGTCAAGGCTTATAAGAGATACGCCGACGACCCCGATGTTATTGCCATGAAGGAAGACATCATTGATTATAATAAAAAGTTGAAGGAATTGGGCTTACATGATCATCAGGTGGAAACATTAACTGAAACCGATCGAATCAAGACATTTTTCACCTTGATTCAACGTTTTTGTAAATTCCTCGTTATGGCAGTTTTGGCGTTACCTGGGGTGATTATGTTTAGTCCTGTTTTTATTACTGCTAAAAGAATTTCTAAACGTAAAGCAAAAGAAGCGTTGGCTGGATCCTCGGTCAAAATCAAAGCCCAAGATGTTGTTGGTACTTGGAAGGTTTTAGTTGCTTTAGGTTTAGCACCAGTTCTTTACGTTTTCTATTCGGTTATCGGGACAATATTCATTGTCAAACGAAATTATCTTTCGTTTCTACCATTGCCAATCATATTTGCCCTTTGTTATGCATTTTCATTACTAATAACGTATTCTGCATTAAGAACAGGAGAAATTGGGATCGATTTATACAAATCATTAAAGCCGTTATCAATTTCAGTGTTTTCTCGATACACGAATAGAATCCAGATTGCAAGATTAAAAGCGCAACGAAGAAGGTTGGCCCAAGAAGTTACTGAATTCTGCCAAAGAGCCGGATCCACCATATTCGAAGATTATGATAAATTTTATCGTGAATATAATCAAACTCCCGAAGAATTTGAAGCCTCTAGAAGACCAAGTCAAGCTTTACCAGATTTGGATTCCATTGCAATTATTCCCATGTTTGCTGAACAAGCTTGGGCAGCATCCGATGAAAGTTCAGAAATTGATACTAGCAGTACCAATACTGAAGATGTCAAAGTCGAAAGTGTCACTGTCCTTGATGAAAAATATGGTGGTGATGAATCACATTTGAAGCAACGGGGTGCTGCTAAGTGAAACCATACTAATTTCTTCATTTCCATTGTTATATATTTAATTTGATACTTGATATTTGAACAATCTATTAAATGTAGAAAAGTACGCTAGAACTAGAATCAATAATGAAATCAAAGCAATTTTCTTTTTAGTATTCGTCCAATGAAATCGAACATGTTTTGGCTAAGCACAATATAAACAAATTGGTCATCGAGCACAAGATGATATTTAACCTCTTTCGATTGACAGCATGTACGAACGAATCCAATTTCAAATCATGATTTGCAAACCATAACTCAACTTGTCCGTGAACAGTTTTGTGGAATCGTAGCTCTGGTAGTAGAATTAATCATGATTATTTAACGTGGACCAATAATGGCTTAAACCTAAGTAGCAATCAAGTTCATTCTTGTGTAGCCTTGCCAGCCTATTGCTGGTTTAAATATTTCATAGTCATCAATATACATTGATCTTTGAACCCATATATGCAACATTACACGTTGAAAAGTTTCAAAATTCAATCACTAACTCTGCCACTAACTAAACCGTTACCGCTCCAGACTAAATATAGACGATTCGCGACAACGGTATAAAATCTTGCTATCGAGAACCGCAAGTATAAGCCTGCGAACAAAGTATACCTGGGTTTAACCAGTTTGAGAAATTAACTACAATTGATGAAGATGATAATTTCAAAACGATACTACAATAGTACACTTGACATATTTACAGTCGGAATGGTGTTTCAGATTTTGTGACTACTATGAAACCATCAAATTAGCTAGGGTTGTAGATATTTATGAAGCCACCTGTCAGGTTAGATGGGAGCAGTATTGTAGGCGAGACAGTTTTCAAACAAACCCAAGCCTCAAAGACACCAAAACTACAAGCACCAGCACCGGGTTATTATGGTAAACATAAAGGGGCAAGGTACAAAAAAAAAATTGTGAGCCTGGTGTAGGCTGTGTCAACAACTGAAACGAAGAAAAGGTTCTGTGAAGTAGTAAACATGGGGTTGAAACACCCCAAACACGTAAGTTTCCACCGCAGTAAACATCAGCAGCGTGTCTAGATCCAATCCCCCCTTCGAGACATTGCTGCTACCTACTTGATGCATTTCCCCTGCCGGCGAAAATTTCCTAATTAGGCGATTGCAAAAAAAAGACAGTGCCATTATAGATGAAACATTAGCAAGTACTTAAGACAGGCAAAAGTAGGTGGTTTGGAATGAAAAATTGAAATTAAGCAACCAACAAACAAGATGAAGTATATAATATCCGTTTTAATCGCGTTATCCAGTGTAATGGCCACTCCTATTCCAGCACAAAAAACACAAGGAGCAGTAGCAGTACCATCAGAGGTACCACGAGATTTCCCATTGATAAACCCCAAAAGGGCAGAAGATATACCCAAGAATAAACGCCAGGAGCAGCCCGAAGAGGTGAAGATACTCTTTAGTTCGAGAGACGAGATTGAGCAATATGAACAGAGAAACAAGCGTGAATACTTGAAACATATTGAAATATAAGCAAAATAACGAACAAGACAATCAGCAATGCTACCTTTTATTACGATTCCCGGTGAAAACCACCTGAGCATGATGAGAACTGTTTGGGTGGAGGTGTTACCCATATATAAATATAGAATATTTAAACTAACGAATAAATGAATTTTTGAAATGAAATGAAAATGTAGCAATGTAATACTAAGTTTCCTACTGTTATTAGTAGTATATATTTCTAACTAGCTCTTACAAAACTATAATATATAAAAATATCACCAAATTTATGCTTACCTATATTCATTTAAGATATCGTATATGGCATTTTAATAAATCTTAGGATACTTAAATTATACTTAATTATAATAAGTCTAATTGCAGTATTCAATGCAATTAAGAAAAAATGAATATATTGATCAAACCTAATAAAGGCTTTTTAAATTATCCTAAAAAGATCTAAATTTATAAGAATGTATTATTTTATAAAATATTATACATCATATCAAATGCCGATCTCCTATCAAAGAGTATCTAAATATTTAAACCATATGTGTTACTACTAGTTATATTTGTGTGTAGACGGTAGCGCTGTTTAAAACTACCATGATTAAAAAAAAGATGATTAATTTCTTAATCAGGTTAATACTAGAAAGAGAAAGAGAATGAACCAGAATAAAATTAAATATTACGATATAACATATATTACTATTACTATTATTACAACTATACTATTATTACTATTTTTATATTATTACTATTTCTACTACTTCGATTACTCCACCTCCTCTTCCCTTTTCTCCTCTCTCCTTCCGTCCCTTTGTCGTCAACTTCTGTTTCTTTATCTTTTGTTTTAATTTCTTTTGATTCAAACAAAAAAAAAAAGAAATCTCCCATACTAAAACATCAATCCTGCACATTAGCATCAATTATCTATCTTTAGTGGCAACGAATCATTCCATATTTATAATCAGTAAATATCATCTTTCTTTTAGTCTTAGCTATATTGATTTATCTTATTTAACACTGTTATCAACTATGCAAATTACTATTAAATTATCTACTGAATTATCCCACTCCATTGATGTTGAAGGGGTAACTACTAATTCTCAGTTATATTCTAAGATTAGAGAAGAATTAGCTGATAATGACTTACCTCCTACTTTCAAGTTGATTAACAATGGTGAGAAATTGGTTAATGATGATTCTGAATTGGTTTTACAAGATGGTATGCAATTTATCTTGATGTCCGATGAAAAAAAGAAGAAGAAGGTTAGATGTTCGTTTGCTAATTGCAATGGCTTGCCTTTGAGAATGGTTGGGGACTGTCATAGCTGTAATGGGAAGTTTTGTGCTAAACATAGGTTGTTTGAAGACCATATGTGTAGTGGGTTGAGTAGTTATAAGGATAAGGTGAAGGAGAGGAATGGGGTGAAGTTGTTGAGTGAGGCGACTAAGGTATGAGTGCGAGTTGCGAAGCGACGAGTGCGAGTTGTATACTTGTTGCAAAGCAACAAGTATACTCATCTTGCGAAGCAAGTTTATCGTGCCAAGCAACGAGTACACATATTGCGAAGCATCCAACTTGCTTCGCAAGTCTATATACCCACCATGTTTGCCCAGCAAACATTTTCAATTCACAATCAAGTCAAGGATTACTCAATCCTTTAATTAACCCATTTCCATCGCAATGCGATGATTTTAGTCTCTGACTGAACGACTTAATATTGCATCGCAATCAGTCAGTTTATAGAACTAGTATAGTAATAATAATGATTCATGAATAGTACGAGTTGCTAAGCAACTAGTAAGCTGAACTTGCGAAGCGAATACGGAGCTGCGGAGCGGCGAGTAGGAGTTGCGAAGCAACAGTTTTGTTCAACTTGTGAAACGTGTGTAGTTAATCTTGGGAAGCAAGTACTTGATGCGAGGCAACGATTATATCATCTTGCTGAGCAAGTAAAGTTGCGAAGCAACGGTATACACATCTTTCCAAACAACCAGTATACAACTTGCGCAGCTACTGTAGTTAATCTTGGGTAGCAAGTCGCAAAGCAACTAGTATGTCAAATTTTCGAACCAACAAGTATACCCAGCCTGTAAAGTACAAGTTGAAAAGCATCTTGTCATTCCATCTTGCAAAGCAAGCACTAATTGCAAAGCACCAGTGTATCCAACTTGCAAGGAAAGTACGAATTTGCGAAGCAACGAATAATCCATCTCGCGAAGCAAGTGAGTTGTACACTTGCAATGCAATGAGTATATCAAACATGCGAAGCAACTTGTGAAAGTGTAGCTTCGTACGAAGACTAGTCTAGCAATACATTCAAAGAAAAATCTATAGATATACCATAGATTTCCCCTCAAATGCCCGAACGGGTACTGGTCTAGCGTAGCAACAGATATTCATCTAGTACTAATTGCAAAGCCATAGATATCCACCGCCACATTTGCAATTGTCGCAACCAGAATCAAGTGCCACTCACGATTCGTTAGCCGTGCTGTGTGGCAATCGTTAAATTAACACTAATATAGTCTATATATGTTGCTTTCAATAGATACTTTATAGTGATAGTAACTAATCGTGAAAATAACTAGCAATCTGTAGCAACGAGTATTTCAAACTTGCTAAGTGAAGTGTAGTTGAACTTACGTGGTAATGTGATAATCAGCTTGCGAAGCAAGTACATATTGGGAAGAAACAAGTATATTGAACTTGTTATACAAGTCAAAGCAATGGAACTAGTCTATCATTACTTGCTAAGCATATCCTATAGATATATACCACCTGTCCATCAATTGTCTTCAATAGTATCGTATTCCACTCAAGATTAATTGTGCTGCGTGGCAAATCCCACATTTAATTACCACCAAAATTGTGTATAGATATTGGTTACAAGAAATATTGGTATAGTAATAATATCAGTGAATGCAGCAAAGTGTGAAGACGTACGAAGTAAGTGACGTGCAGTTGAACTTAAATGATTGGTCTAATGTGTAATAGAATGTACTGGTGTCGCTGCAACTAAAGATGCAAACTGAATATCATCTTCCACCTCTACATCTTGTCAAATATTACTGTGACAAGTGAGTGTTTTTAACTGTAAAATAATTAAACTACACTATATGTATAATCATGTTGAGAAACTTCTAAACTTTGTGTGTTAAATGTATTCCCCAGGAAATGATGGTAATTTACGAGCTCAAATTAAAGGATTCAAAACTGAATTGAATTTCACTCCTTATTTAAGATGGACAAAAATTGGTCTCGATTATTGTCTACCGGCATCTATCCATTACTTCCTGATTCATTTCTTTCTTTCATTGACAACCTTTTGTAAATCTTGTTGCAACTTCTCCACATTACTGACCCAAACCTTATAATCATCAGAAGAGCCCCAATCTTCGCCTGTTGATTCAGTCAATATCTTGCTGATGATACGCTCTGAGTATTGGTAAATATCCAACCCGTCGAATCGTTTCAATTCCATTTTATACCAATTATCTTGGTTTTTTTTAATCTGTTCATTGATAATTTCACTGGCATTGTTTCCCAGTAAAATATCATTTTCTGAGTCTATTGGCTCAATACCCTTGTTGTAAAAACCTACTGCCCATACAGCGGCTAATATATTCATTTCTTCTTCATCGTCGGCAAGTAAAAGCTCTTCGATATCTTTCAAAATATCCACTGGATGTTCCTCTAAATTCTTAGGATAATATTGACAGAGACAATCCCATACCGTATCGTTTTCAAATAACCCTGGACCCCAGCAACCCATTCAAGAAATCTATCTTTCGAACAAACTAGCAAGACGCAAATTAAATTGGATTGAGTAATGCGCAAAATTAATTACTGACGATAGTCGGTAGACGAGTAATGTCAATTTACATATACCTGTTCAAGAGAAATATACTTACTCTTCTTGGGGCAAATTACAATTTATAGTATCCTGATTTGTGTATTTTATTTATATATCAAAAAGGTTGGTCCAATCCATTCCCAATCATTCACCCCCTCTAAGGTTTTCCAAGATATCGTCATATTTCCCATTGGTAACATTATTGGCTTTTTCTAATAAAGTTTCGGCCAATTTATACTGTTTTTCTTGTTCTTCACTGTCGACATCGTAGAGATTCCCCAATGAAATCATGGCCTCAGCTTCATTAACCCAAGTTTCAGGATCATCATACTTCTTGGCCCACTTTAAGTATTTCAACCCCGAGGAAATCAAATCCTGGGCGAATTTTTGTGATTCTTCTCTGGTTAATCCATCAATGTCTTTCATATCTTGGTATTCTTCGTCGTAGGTCAATGTTGTGAAAACAGTACTTGGTGTTTCCGCTTGTTGCAAGTAAGATTGCCCAATTCTTGAGCAAATATCACGACGTAATGGAATTAATTCATGGGTATCGTCGTCTGATTTTTCATATTCGGCATCGAAATCAATGGATAATTTCGTCAATTGTAAATCAACAAATTCCAAGAAATTGATAATATGGGATTGCCACCACAGGTTGTAGGTGTCATTTGATCTAATTTTAAACAAAGGATGCTTTTCAGATAATTCTATTGGTTCGTCATCTTCATCATCTTCGTCATCTTGACCAAGATGGTTAATGATATCCAAAACATCATCCAAGTCCAGTAAAATCGATAAATTATCCCTATTAAACAATTCATATTGTTCATTTTTGCGAGCTAACGATTCGGCCAGTTCATAAACTTTAATAATTTCATCAATTAACCCCGACAAGTCCTTACCAGTGGATTCAATGTCTACTTTAGCCAAATATTGCAAACTAAACTGATGGAGCAAGATTTTAGTCTTTGCAAACAAACAGTCAATAGATTCAGGGTACTTGGTCAAACCAGTATCTATTCTTTCCAAACTGGCTGTGAAATAATCTTCAACTTGTTCTAAATGGAAATTAGCCAATTCACACAAGGCCAAACTATATATCGAGTGGAAATCCAGAGGTAATTCTTCTTTCCCTTCGTTATTACGTAAAATCCTATCACACTCATGGATGACACCATTGACTACTAACTCATTATCTCGTTCTGACTTGGTATATGTGCTCCATAAAGCTTTCAATTGGCCCATATCATCGTTGGCATCGATTTCTTCGCTCAATTCAACCGTGAGTTCATTACTGGGTTCTTGAGTAGTCTCCACTTTTTGTTTCTTGTTCTTAGCAGCTTTCCCCAAGCCAACTGGTCTTTTAGCCATTAGTCGTTATGTCAATAATCATCTTTAGAGATGCATTGAAATTTTGGTTGCAAATTTTGTTTATACGCAGGATTCATTAAAAATAAGGAAAGTTTAAACAATTGAAGAGAAAGAAGAAGATAAAGTAGTAGAAGAGCAAGTATAGTGGTATGTTTTCTCTTATTCTATGTTATTTCCCTTATCAACCTCTTTTTCTCTCTTTTTCACTTGTTATGCCGTCTTTTCCATAAAAATCAACTGTCAATTTCACGTGATATTGTATAATACGAAGAGTTGCAAACTATATAACCAAAGCCCATTGACCATACAACCTATAGAATTAACTAATGACTAATCTTTTAGCATCCTTGAACTGTCAGGGTGAGATCCATGGTGTGGTGGGTAACTCTGCAGTTGCTTACTTGAGAATAGCCTCGATTATTGAATCAGGCGCTACAGCTATACTCTTTGCCAATGATACAGCCGGCTTGACGCCGGTAGTTAAACAATATATTGAAGACGAAAAGGTTAAATATGTTGAAACTGACTATTCAGAATCTTTCTTAGAACAACAATTGTTTCAACTTGGTCGTCAAGAAACTAATTTCATTATTGATCGATTATTTGTCAACTTACTGGTGGAGTATGATTCACTCAAACAAGGGTTGTATTCTTATTGCAGGTCCAATAGAATACCTATAAATACCGCGGATTCTCCCGAATATTGTACATTTACTTTATTGTCCACCCACACCGATGGTGACTTCCAATTGGGAGTAACAACCTCGGGTAAAGGTTGTAAGTTGGCTTCACGAATTAAACGAGAATTGGTCAGCTCCTTGCCTCCAAATATTGGTGAGATATGTAATAAAGTCGGTGAATTGAGATTGAAAATACGGCAAGAAGATCAAATTGGTGATAATATTGGTGAAAACGATGATGATGCCATAACCACTCGAAAATTGAATGGATTGGTTGAAGAATTCAACATGACTGAGCAACAAAAACAATTACAACGCTCGAGATGGTTGAGTCAAATTGTCGAATACTATCCGTTAAATAAATTGGCCGATATCAATATCGCCGATTTGACCCAGTCTTATACTCATCAACAAACATTCAAACCAGTTTCCAGTAACAAAGGGTCGATTTCTTTGATAGGGTCCGGTCCCGGTTCTGTTTCCTTATTAACATTAGGAGCTTTCCAATCCATTTACGATGCAGATTTGATTTTAGCCGATAAGTTAGTACCACAACAAGTGATTGACTTGATTCCTCAACATCGTACCAAGCTTTTCATCGCTCGAAAATTCCCAGGAAATGCTGAAGCTGCTCAACAAGAGTTATTACAGATGGGGTTGGATGCGTTACAAAGGGGAGAAAAGGTGGTACGTTTGAAACAAGGTGATCCATATATTTTTGGTAGAGGTGGTGAAGAATATAACTTTTTTGCTGGCCATGGCTACACGCCAATTGTCGTTCCTGGCTTGACTTCAGCTTTAGCCGCACCTGTATTGGCTAATATTCCAGTTACCCATCGTGATGTTGCCGACCAAGTGTTAATCTGTACTGGTACTGGCCGTCGTGGTGCATTACCCAATTTACCCGAATTTAATAAATCAAGAACTACGGTATTCCTCATGGCATTGCATAGAATTGTCGATGTGATACCAGCTTTAATTAAAGAGAAAAACTGGGACAGTGATTTACCCGTGGCTATAATAGAAAGGGCATCAAGTCCAGATCAAAGAATTATACGAACCACACTTTCACGAGTTGCCGAAGCAGTGGAAGCATGCGGCTCTCGTCCACCGGGATTACTTGTGACCGGTTACGCTTGTGAAGTGATCGCCAAACATCCCTCCCAGCCATGGATCATTGAAGAAGGGTTTGAGCAACCAACTAATTTGCAGCCAATTTTATCGGTAATAGAATCGGCTCAAAATTCGTCGGATTTTCCACCATCCCCACCAACCACTAAGGCTATCGCAGTATAGTCTTATTATGTATATTCCACTGCCCTAATACCTTATAGACTAATATATATTAATTACGACGACATAAGTCACGTGAAATTCAACAAATCCACAATTTGTATGAATCATAATTACGATAACAAGTTCCTAGTTAATATATGTTCAGAAGCTTAGTAAAACGTTTCAGTATGACTACCTCTAAACTCAGTGCAGAATCCTTGGGGAATCCTTATTTTTATCAAAAACCAGGTCAAAAAGATATCTGGTCTTTAATCAATGAAACCGCTGCTGAGGCCCAGGCCCAATCTGGAGAACCATTGGTCAATTTAGGTCAAGGGTTTTTCAGTTACAACCCACCTGATTTTGCTCTCAATGCTGTCAAAGATGCGTTGGAGGTGCCAGGGTTCAACCAATATGCTCATGCTAGAGGTAATCCTAATTTATTGAAAGAAGTCGCTGCTCATTATAGTAAATCTTATAACCGACCAGTTGACATTTCTGAAGTTCAAATCACTACTGGTGCTAATGAAGGTATGTTATCGATTTTCTTTGGGTTTTTAACTCCTGGTGATGAAGTCATTGTATTTGAACCTTTCTTTGATCAATATATCCCCAATATTGAAATGACGGGTGCTAAAGTTAAATATGTTAATATCGACTATCCTAAAAAGTTAGATAGTGGAATTGTTACTGGTGACGATTGGAAGATTGACTGGGATGGTTTAAATACTGCCATTACCGATAAGACCAAATTGATTGTCATTAATACCCCACATAATCCTATTGGGAAGATTTTCACAGAAGCAGAATTGGAAAAATTGGGGAAAATCGCTATAGAACGTAACTTAATCATTGTTTCCGATGAAGTATATGAGAATTTGTTCTACACCCCCAGCTTCCCCAGACCGGCTAATTTACCAAACTTACCCGAATTAAAAGAAAGAACTTTAACTGTCGGTTCTGCTGGTAAATCGTTTGCTGCCACTGGTTGGAGAATCGGGTACATTCAAGGACCAGCAAACTTGATCAAATATGTCACTGCTGCACATACTAGAATCTGTTTCTCTACACCTGCTCCTTTACAACAAGCTGTTTCTCAAGGGTTTATAACCGCCAACAAGTTGAATTATTTTGAAAAATCTAGACAAGATTATATCAAGAAATATGAAATTTTTACTAAAGTATTTGACGATTTAGGTTTGCCTTATACTATTGCCGATGGTAGTTACTTCTTATTAGTCAATTTATCTAAATTGAAAATTCCCCAAGATTATGCTTACCCAGAAGCTATCCTTGATAGAGGTACCCTTGATTTCAAATTAGCTTATTGGTTAATTAAAGAAATCGGTGTGGTTGCAATTCCTCCTACTGAATTTTTATCCAAAGACAATAGAGTTGGAAATGGATTGGAAAATTGTTTACGTTTTGCAGTTTGTAAAGACGATTCAGTGTTGGTCGACGCCGTTGAAAGATTGAAGAAGTTATCTAAATACCTTTAGACTATGTACAGTTAATAGAGACCTTTATACAAATTATATTCTTTCAAACATTTTGAAACAGAATTTCAGTTCCCCAAAATCATCAAATCCATCCTCTACTTCATGCTCGAGCTCTTTGAACCCGATCAGCATTAGTGACCAGAGGTTAGCTCTTTCGGCTCCGAAATTGTGTCTAATTGGAATTTGAATTAATACCCTTCCCTTGATTTTGAGAAATTGGTTAATCATATTAACCACCCATTGAGGGTGATGTGACGAGTAAATTGGATCACTAACGACTATTGTTTCAAATGCGATATCGCCAAATTTTTCGCGAAATGATTGTGGATTACACCAGTCTAGTTCAAATACAGTAGCTTTGATGTCATTGAGTTTAACGTTTTCCAATAAATTAGGAACAATTTCTGGTAAATCGGTCAAGTAAGTATCAAAACCTCGTAATGCACAGGCCATACCCACTAAACCAGTTCCAGAACCTAGTTCAAGTACATTTCCACATAAATAGTTATCCCTGGAAAGTAATCGTTGCGATAGTATCAATGAAGAGCCCCAGGTCTTCAAACCCAAATTGTCACTAGTTAAAGATGGTTCTTTCAATTTGATATATTTATCTTTGGAATACTTGTCAAGGTTCTGTAAAGCAATCTTACGAATGATTTCCGGCTGTGCAGTTCTACCACAGTTCTCACTTAAACGTAGTGACGCTTGTTTATGAATCATGTCGGAATTTTCCATCCATGCTAATTCATTTGATATTATACGAGTCATGTAATCGTTATACTCACTAGATTCTTTTAAAGAAGTTGAGAGATGGGGTATGTATCCTAGTTTCTGTCTAGTATCGAATCGAGGACAATATAAGGTAAACCATTGCAATCCCGATTCCAATAAATCCTCTGATATTTGTTTTTCAAATAAAACCTGGTCAATATCAATCTCGTCCAGATCTTTCACTTCCTCGCCGGTGAAATTGTAAACGTCATTGGGAGCTAATAGCATCAACATCACCATCAAAGCTTCAAAGGTCGGTTTCAACTGTAACATTGGTAAATCAAGCACATGGAGCGGAGTGAGATGGGCATCCTCTTCAATAAAGCTAGTTTCCTCGACAGAATTTTGATAAGTATATTCTATCACACCCTCCTCAACATCTTCCACCTTCTCAGCCGGAGTAAATAACGATAATGGATCAAAATCCATTACACCAGCCCTGGTATATAAATTTTTCAATGCCCTGCGATTGTTTTTGGTTCAGCTTAAAATCAACCAAATGGAATTTTGACAAACAACAAGAAGGATACAACTCTTCATTCTATTGAATCTAAACCATATAAACAAAGTAAAGATAGAATAACAAAAAAAATTCAAAAATTCAAAAATTCACTCCAAACTCCCATCTGAACCCACAATTGCAACTACAAGACCAAACAAAATACATGCCCAACCAAACTACATTAAGACCATAATAAATATTGTTTTCATAGCTACATGAACATCATAACCTCTATATACTAAAAAACTGACAAACACCAACCAGTTTGTTTAACGAGCATAAATATACCTACCTTCCCAGAATTGATCTAAAAATCAGTGACTCTTCCATTGAATGACCAATCACCGTGTCTTGTAGGATTTTGTTTTGGACCTCCAACTTCACCAGTTTCAGGGTTAACATCACCCTCGAACTCGGGGACGGTTTTGAAATACTGGAACGTTTTATCTAACTCCGACAATGGTTCTTTTGGAGTGCTGTTAGCAGCACCATTTTGTTTAATCTGCTCGTTGTACTCCTCTATTGCTATTTGACTATTAGCCTTCTTTTGCAATTTTTCAAACTCTTCCTGTTGCGCTTTGGGCAACTTTGGTGGGCCTGGAGTATATTCAGTGCCGAATTTGGCAGCATACCCTCTAACACCAATAAATGAAACTTTGCTTCTTACTATTTGTCTAGTTATATGTCTGGAAATCATCATTTGAAAGAAGAACAAGATCAATCCTACTCATCCGGGGTCGGCCTCGGTGATTATAAATTTAACTACTGAAAATTAAATGCAGGCTCAGTGGCTGCAAAACTTTTTAAATAGTTGCAAAACTTGATGAAGAATGATGATATAACTAATGGTAGCTGTTAAAACTGGCTTAGTATTGAACAGAGTAATGAAATTTCTTGAAAAATTCTTAAAATTAATCATATTTTGAGGTATTTTACTATATTTGTAACTTTAGGCAAAAAGAGTAATTAAATGGAATTGCTGAAATACAATAACAAATGGAAGAGCTAAAAGACAGTTAACTGATATATATATATATTTGCTCTATCCATTCTCTGGTACCTGCTTTACCACATCGTCATATCGATAGAGATACAGATACCCAGGAGTCGAAATTGAAGTTATTTTACTGAATATATTAGAAGAGTCACACTTGTACCATGGACTGTTATTTGAAGACAGATCAAAACACAATATAAGAAAACAAATACATATAATAAATAGAGAGTTAATTGATATAAAACGCCTATACAACTGAAAGATAGAATAAAATACTATTAACAACGCAAACATGTCTGTACTTGATATATTAATTTTATAAAACTAACGAGGCTAATACATGGAAACCAGATCCAAACGACGACATTGTCGATAACCACCATTATCCATTCATTTATCGAGTTTTTTAATTTCTTGTTGAATTTGTTGACGGTAAGATTTCCATTGACCAAAAGATTCGTCATTTTCAGACCATAATTCTACCGCTTCTGAGTTTTCAGGGTCTAAAACACGATCAATAGCATTTGAAACATATTGATAAATCGATAAATCTTGATCATCGCCGTATTTTTTCAGTACATACTTGTCTAACCATAACAGTTGATTTTTATCAAGGTATGCCTCAACTTTTCCTTTGAAATAATCATTGACCATTTCATTCGGGGTGTTTTTGATATAGTCAGGGTTAGCAAAACCAATCACAATGTAGCTAATGATAATAATCGGATCGGCTTCGTCGATATCAAGATACACGTCCGGAGTAGCAAGATTTTCTACAAGATAATTCAATGATTCTTCACCACTTTTGTCTGATAAATTGCCAAAGAAATCACATCCACCATCTCCACCAAATATCCCTTCGTCCCAATGCCCCATCGTTAGCTAAAGAAAGAATGTACCAATCGGTTTTCAATCTTTGGCGCGCCTCGTAAATTTGTTTTGCAGCCAATGAAATATACGAGAAGATTAGTATTGATGAGTTAACTATGAAGGATGAAAGTAGAGAAGTTTCAGCAAAGTAGCCAGTTTTGAAGATCACCGATAGCATGCACGAATATGTTAACAAATTTGTGAGGACTAAATGTATCAAGATTGTAAACACATTCGTATACATATACATGTAATTAGTAAAGTTGTTTTTTCATTTACACATAAAAACATAAGATAACTATATCAAAACACTTAAGGTTGAAACTGATTAATTCAAAGAAGTACTCCAATTGAAAGAGCCAAACAACAAATAAAGTATGACGGAATTAGAGAATAAGCCAGACCATCAGGAGAAGATGATTCTCCAGAAGCACCCCCAGAAGTTTCACTAGATGTGAGAGAACCAACACTAGATTCACTAGCTCCTTCACTAGTTTCGGTTGTCCCAGTAACATTATCAGTTGTGTCATCAGTATTTTCTGAGTCAACCCAGCCGCTTGGTGTGACAATAGTGGCTATGACACCACCTATGGCACCTCCACCACCCTCAGGTTCACTTTGTTGGTACATAGTTGTAGTGGTATAGGGCTTGTTTGTATCCTGCAGAGGATCTATATTACCAAAATAAAAACTAGGAGTCAGTGCAACACTAAACGAAGGATACAAGTCTAGACCTGAAAATTCTCCTACCAGTAACGAAGGAAAGATGGATTCTAGATCAGACAAATCAAGCAGATCACTTGTAGCTGCAAATGTGTTAGCTACAATAAAACCAACTAATGTAAATATAACTACCATTTTTGAACGTTGGTCCAACACAGAATGGTATGGATATAGGTATTTATACTCCCAAATAATCATACAAACCGTCAGTTTGTTACATCACACTTGAAACACTAATTTTAGAAAGTATTAACTTACGAAGGTAAAATAGAATTGAAACCATTGTTGCAGCACATCATACATGCGTCAACCATCAAATAAGCTTTTAGGGTGATGTGACTAAATTTTACAACAACTTAAAATATACCCCTTAAAAGGATCTAAACAACTTCCAAGTACCGTCAAGTAAATGCAACTCCTGGTATTTATATACCGTAAAAGACAACATGCAGCACAAATTGATGGATTAGTTCGCAATCAGGTTTAAGATTGGCCAAGGGTAATTTATGTTTCAACAATGGAACGGCTAATAGTTTCTCTAACCAATTCATATTTAGCTTACGAAAGCGCAAAATCTCGTATACTTGTGGCGAAAATGTACATAATATTGATGACAAAGCGCTTAGAACAGATAGAATCCTGACAAATTAGAAGTCTGGCAGAGGCATTATAACCATGATAATATTTTTTTTCTTAGGTGTCGATAGGTATAATAATCTTTCTGTATAAGTTCCAATTAAACTTGCAAGAACCTGAAGAATTGAAGTAGAGGTGCAATCTATAATAATGAATTGACTTAATTATTGTCATGAATTGTAACCTTTCTTATTCCATATGGTCAGCTAAAATATGTGAGGAGAAAATTCTTGGAAAGTTTGTTCAAACAATATACCTGAATCTAAGAATATTTTCAACTGTTTCAGGTACGATTACACAATCACAACTAATACGATAAGAGGCTGAAATGACCAAAATATTATTATTAATGGACAAGTATATGGGTATATGTTCAGAACGTCAAAAAGTTTGCTAATTCGTTAGCAATTTATCAACATTGACAATGAACAACCGACGAGTGAAGTTGAAGAAGAGCCGATTCAATAGCCAATTAGATTGCATTAGCAAAACTCTAAAAGCCGTAAACCACTGTATTATCGACGATTTATTCAACTGTCGTCAATTTTTCTGAAACTATCAACATTTTTCCTTAGCGGAAATACTACCGCTAATTTAATCAAACCAGATCTGCAATCCACATACCGAGACAACATGGGATGCCATAGGCCAATCAGTAACAGGAACAAACCATTGATTCGAGGGTAATTCAATTTCTACATTTACTTGTTTACTATTAATATATTAAATCTATAATTACACATCAATCTCGAAGATTGTTAACTACCAAGTAGAGTCCATAAGTATCAATATCAATCTGAACAATTCAATTGGGCGATGCAAATAAATTAATTCAAAAGAATAATGTTCAAATGATACATTGTCAAGTCGATTAGGCCCATTTACCCAAAAGCGCCATCAAGGCGGCACCAACACACATGATACCATATGCATACATCATTTTCTTGAAACCGCCTTCACCTTTGAATTCATTACTGAATAAAAATTCATGAGCCATTAATTCTACCAACCCAGTGTACATCAAAATCCCAGCTGAAAGGGAATCAAACACCCCATTGGTGATCAAGTTGGTTCTTCCACCAGGGGGGTAAGTTTCTCTCACACCCAAACCTACGGCAATGGCAATTGGTGTTGTCAAAGCAAAGGCAAGACATAATAACCACGGGGTCCATTGATGTTTTTTACTGAAATTTGTCGTTGCAATTCTTGCCCCTAACCCAAAACCTTCAAACATTTGGTGGAAGACAAGCACAACATAAAGGGTGGTGAATTCTTCTCCTGATACTGCTAAAGTTAAACCAATAAATACCGAATGGAACAAAATACCAAATTCCAACACAAACACATTTAGCAATTGTCCATAATAGTTTTCTTTATCTTGATCTTCTGCTGGAGTGCCAATGACTTCAGGATCTTGATGGGAGAGGGCATGCGAATAGTGAGTGCCATAAGCAGCCACAGTAGCAGCATCAGCTGCTTGTTCTTCAGTCTTTGGTAAATCTTGTTCTCCGTGATGATGATGATGGTGATTTGGTTGTTGTAAACCTACCGCAGCTTCATCCTCCGAGTCGCTGTCACCTTTTTTGACAAATACCGATTCATCACCAAAATGCAGATGAGAATGGTTATTCATTTTATCCACTTTTTTATCAATCATATGATAAGCAATTAATTCTGATAAGAATAAAGCAAAAAGCGACATCAAGGCAATTGCAAAAGCCCAAGGGTATTCTGCAAACGTTCCTCCTAAACATTCTGTACTCAAAGCCTCATTACCAGGGACCAAAAGATGAATGAAAGCGGTAGCAATAATAACACCAGAACCAAAGAATTTAGCAACGAAAAAACTCCAACTAGGCATCTTGACAAACGTATTTCGACTGGCGATGACAGGGAAGAAAACCCCTATAGCTGAACCAACCATAATAACAAAAATGGCTGAGACTCTTAAACCGATTCTTCCATCGAAATCATTGTCGATAGGACAGGATTCCACTGTTTCGAATGCGTCCATTGTATGTCTTAGGCTCGAATATTGTTGTTGATGAAACGAATGACAATTGGTTGATTTATATATATCAAGTCTTCTTCTACATTACCACCAAGGTATTATTAATTTTGGAGATGCAGGATAAATTTTTTTTCCATTGTTTCGAAAGTTATCCCCAGCCGCACTACGATCTGCACTAGACTAGCCAGAGATTTACCACAATTGGTACTGGCTCTATACCCAGAGATAATCATAGGAGATCAAACCGAAGTAGTTATTACAGATGAGGTACATGATCCGTAACAGCAGTTAGGCATTTGATTAATGCAAGCGAGTAAGCTCGTTAATCTGGTCAGTTATAGTTAATTCGGATAAGAATGGAACCTCTGCTATTTTTGACTATGCTTTATGCAATCAAAGAATTAACAATGGAAAGGGATTGTAATATTATTAATTAATTGCTCAACTGTTTAGTAACCGATTGTCATTCTTATTGTATGCCATTGTTGCGCTAATCAATTACATTAGTTAAGCCCTCTTCTCAATTGGTTGCAAAAGTACTTTGATGGTTATGACGCATCGTACCATTTTTTTTGGTCGTTTTTATTCGATGGATGAAAGATAGTAGTATTGATGGATGATGGAATTAATATCTACGCTGTCAATGTATCGAACCTTTTAAAATTCTTGGCGATTGATGTATAGAAGTGCCTTGGCGATACCAACGGTTTTTTCAAAAAAATAATAGTTTGGTCTTCCACTGCCATGGTTAGTATCAATAATTAGCATAACCTGCTAGGTATAGAAATTTATTATTATTATATAATTTATCGTAAATCATTAAATGGTAATTACCGCACCACGGCGTTTCATTACCATTTTTTTTACCGTGCCCAGCTGATATCGCTTAACACGTCAAAATGACCATTTATATTTTAACTAAAACTTACACCATTTCCACCCCACAGCAGTATACCTTGCTCCTACCCATAAACATATTGAGGTGATTCCTAAAGCACCTTCATACAATATAAAATTCCGATAATCTAGTTCCGATCCTTTATTTATAACCAAACTGGCAAAATACATTCCCAATATCGTCAAGAAACTCAAGAAAAAATATAATGTCCCATAAACTTTACCAAAACGTTCAACCGAACAGATCTGACCCGTGCATGCTCCGATTAATGATATTACTGCCGAGGTGGATATCCCAAATAATGCCCCAAAGGCAAACAATATTGATATGTGATTCTTGGCCGGTAACCAAAGTCCAAATATAACTACTGTTGTGAGAATTGAAGTGACAACCATTACATTAAATCGACCATAACTATCAGCAAGATACCCCGATAATAGTCTCGAAGGGATACCTGTTACATTGATAATTGTCGCCAACAAATAGGCATTATAATTACTTATTCCAACCGATAAAGCATACGACGTGATGAAAGTCAATGTTGTCATTGAAATCAATTCAGCACTAGCAACCGCTAATGTGAGAAACACAAACCGTGGATCTTTTACTAAACTCAAGTCAAGACATTCTCGTAAAAATTTCAAAAATGACTTGAATGGATTCTTATTGATTAGTTTTTCATCATCATCGATAGTTTCTTGTGGTGAAAGAATATCGTCCTCATTAATAATTGATAATTGTACATCAATTATTTTCTCTGGTTTTCGTTCACGAACAAAGAAAACCGAGACTGACATGCAAAACATACATATAAATGCTAAAATTCTTATAGCCCAGGCAAAACCCACCTTTGCATATAAATTTTGCAACATTATAGGAAATACAGTACCTCCGATTAACCCACCAATGGTTGCAATGGAACAGGCCATTCCTCTTTTTCTCAAAAACCAATGCGACAATGCCCCCACTAACGGAGCCATGGCTATTGAAGTACCTATAGCAGTTAAGATAGAAAAACTCAAAATGAAATGAAGTAATGTTTTCGATTCAGCGGTTAAAATCAATCCCACTGTTATACATATAGTACTGACAATCAACGGCTTCCGGGCACCAAACTTATCGAATAATTCTCCAAAAAAAACCCCACCAAAGTACATTACTCCCAAATGTAGAGAAAAAACCCAGGAAACATCAGTTTGTTTCAAACTTTTCAACTGGTTAACTGAAACAAAAGATTCTATAGCACCCATGGAATTTGCAATACCGAAATCAGCAATCAACCCAACGAATGAGCCCAATAATACAATATTTGCTTGTGTACCACCGTCGGGGAACGAATCCGGGTTCTTTTCAGAGCCAAACATTAAATGTGTTGATTTTGTTACGACCTCATCATCTAAATTTGCTTTTTTTCTTTTGACTATTTGAGTTGAGTTGTTCTGCTCAAGAGTGGTAGAAGTACCTCCTACTACTGCATCTTGACTCTCATTGTACTGTTGAATTACAACTGTTTCTGACATAAAATCCCGTTAAGATGTGATTGCAAAAAAATATTAATACATCTGATGTGATCTTTTAAACCTCTTAAATTTAATCCTCGCACGAATATTTTTTGCAGCCGCCTGAATTTTCGGGTTCTCCCCCTCAAGCGGGAACCGAGTCCATTGTTCTACGATATTCTACTTAGAAGGGAGCATGGTTAGCACTTCCTTCGTTTGCATGTAACATTCGTGACTCATCATTTGCTCGCTTATTCGAGCCTATTTCTGCAGGAAGAATGACTCAAACTGCGAATGTCAATGGAATCAGCGAGACACACAAGTCTGGGGAGATTGCATTATGATGCTTCCGTTCATCGCGAGTTGACTATACCCAGATTATATTTTGTCAGATGAAAATTTTTTTAATGTATTCAATATCTCAGTACAATGTCTGACTCGGTTTCCTTGTACTAATGCAAATACCATCCGAATACTTCATAATCATCACATGAAGTCCACTGGATAAACCACAGTAGAGTACCTTGAACCAATACGGAATATGTGAATTGTTATACTAAAACTTGCACCATCTCCATCCAACTGCAGTATACCTTGCCACGAGCCATAAAAAAACAGATCCGAAACTCAAAGAACCTTGGTATAAAATAAAATTCCTATAATCAATATAAGTACCATGATTTATAACCAAACTGGCAATAAACATACCTAATATGGTTAAGAAACATAAGAAGAAATACAATGTACCATATACTTTCCCAAATTTATCGACGGAACATATCTGCCCAGTACAAGCTGGGATCAATGAGATCACGGCCGATGTTGTCACCCCGAAGAGGCCGGC
The DNA here is from genome assembly GCA_037042355.1 of Candida sp. Y128-05E. Classification (NCBI taxonomy): domain Eukaryota; kingdom Fungi; phylum Ascomycota; class Pichiomycetes; order Serinales; family Debaryomycetaceae; genus Candida; species Candida sp. Y128-05E. The sequence continues at coordinate 52,777 of JAXQKE010000040.1, read as the reverse complement.
AAATGCAAATAATGTCGACACATCACTTTTTGCTGGTAACCAAAGGGCAAAGATGACGATGGTAGTCATAGCTGAAGTGACAATCATGACATTGAATCTTCCATATTTATCGGCAAGATAGCCCGATATCAACCTTGATGGAATACCAGTCACATTGATAACAGTAATCAACAAATACGCTTGTGAATTACTAACACCGACATTCAACGCATACGAAGTGATGAAGGTCAAAGTAGTCAATGAAATCAATTCTGCACCAGCCACTGCCAATGTAAGGAAAACAAATCGAGAGTCCTTGACTAAACTCAAATCAAGACAATTGTGAAGAAATCTGTAGCACGAATTGAGGATATTATCTTCATTTGTAGTAGATGTAGATGAAACATCAACAATGTCACCAGACTGATCCATTGCGTCAATTGTTGTTAAAGCAACATCTGTTGATGATGTTTTATCAACCCGTTCTTTAACTAAAAATATTGAGATTGTCATACAAATGCAACAGATCAAGGCTAAAATTCTAACTGCCCATTGAAATCCTACATGATCGTATAACTTTTGTAGCATAATTGGAAATACCGCACCACCAATCAACCCGCCAATTGTACCAATTGAACAAGCGACTCCTCTTTTCTTCAAAAACCAATGAGATAAAGATCCGATCAAAGGAACCATACCCATGGAAGTCCCCACTGCTGTTATGATCGAATAACTGAGAATAAAATGCCATAATTCCGTTGATTGAGCCGTTAAGACCAATCCCACCGTAATGCAAATCGTGCTAACGATCATTGGTTTTCTTGCACCGTATTTATCAAACAATTCTCCAAAAAACACGCCACAAAAGAACATGACCCCCAAGTGTAATGAAAAGATCCACGAAACAGTGGTTTGTTTTTCATTTGATAACTGGTGTTGGGATACATATGATTCGAGGGCACCCATGGACGTGGGCAAGCCGAAATCCGCAATCAAGCCAATGAAACTTCCCAATAGGACCAAGTTAGCCTTGGTTCCACCATCGGGGAAAGAGTTTGGGTTCTTCTCTGACCCAAACATCAATTGAGTTGATTCAGTACCCTGCTCATCGGATATCCTCTTACGATTGACGGCCTCGGTGATGCTCTGAACAACAGTGGTAGAAAGCGCTTCCTCTCGAGCACTGGTGACATCTATATCCTGAATAACCACGGTACCCAACATCTCTGGCAAAGGATATAAATATTAATAATTAAATTTCTGAGTCGACTAAAATAATTTGTTGCGATTGTGAGTAAAAACCCCTTAAATAGTTAAAATCAAAAAGCAGAATCAATAAGCAAACTCAAAGTCAAGACACTGCTAATTAACCGTATCCCACAGTCTATGTCTACGTTAATATCAACTAGAAACAACGCAGTGAATAATATACTCAACTAATATACGTGCAATTAAAATGCAAACCTCTCCATTTTATGCTTCCCATCATTCAGATTATAATTTCCAGCTACTCCAGCTGGTTGATATTTTATTTCAATAGTGAGAATATGACCTTTTCCATCAGAATCTTCATTCGGATCGACATATATCCTTCCACAAATCCAAACCATATGAAACCATTACCCCGTAGGAAATCATCTTACTTACAAAGGATATTTGATTATACCAAAACATGGTACACGTCTACCAAACAGGTCTAAACACTTGTATATGGGTGATCATCACAAAAACACGCGATATACCCCGTTCACAATATATCCCACTAACAATATGTTCTGCCAATCGCATTATCATATTGCTTGATGTAATGTCGAAGTTATCATTACAAAACCCCACCAGTAATACCAAAATTAACACACCGCTCCAATCAATGAAATGATAACTACCAGTCATACCAAATATGTTTTGTAGCAAAGTTAACCATTACCACTTGTAAAATAAAAATGGGGAAATAAGCTATTTTGAAAATTCGAAGAGATCAATGAAAATAAAAGAGATGTGATACTAGTATTTCTATACTCACTTCTTAATCATCATGATCTACCTCTACTTCTCCTTCATGTCTTCTTTTGTTTTTGGTGGTGATTTTTATTTTGGTTGTAAAATCAGCATCCTGCACAATTCAAAATCACCACCAAATTAAATCCCAGTTTATTTAAGGATTAGAATAACAACACAACTGATCATGTCAGACGATACTAAAGATAATGCTGCTGATGTAGCAGATACAGAACTTACTAAGGAACAGAAGTTGGAGATTGCTAAGAAGAAATTTAATGATTTGAAGAAGAAAAATAAGAAAAAGAAGAAGAAGGAGGGGACACCGGATGTGGAGAAGGAGGATACTCCAGAGGTGGAAAAGGAGGAAACACCAGAGGTTGAAACGGTAGAGGAGAAGGAGACAGAGAAGAAGGTGGAGAAGGTGGAAGACAAGAAGAAGGTTGACAAGGAGGAAACACCAGAGGTTGAAACGGTAGAAGAGAAGGATAAGGTGGAAAAGAAGGAAGATAAAGAAGATAAGAAGGAGGCCAAGGAAGAAAAGATGATAGTCGATGATGGATCAAAGAAACCAGAAGTGAAAGATACCAAAGTGGAAGAGGTATCTACACCAGTAGCAGAATCATCAGTTGATGATGAATCAAGTAAACCAGACGTAAAGGAGACAAAGTCAGAAAAGGAGCCTGCGCCAGTAGCAGCATCAGTCCCAGAAGTGAAACAAGAAACGAAGGCAGAAAAGACACTTGCACAAGAAGCAACATCAGTGCCTGATGTTGCTGCTACTGCCACTGCTGCCAAATCCAAATACACACCAAAAGAGACACCCAAACCTTCAGCCCCATCGATCGACGAATTAACCAAACAGGTAAGTTCCCAAGAGAAAACCATCATCAAGCTCCGCGATGAAAACACCGACTTGAAACTCTCAAACATGGACTTGCAGGATAGAATTACGGAATTGGAACAGGAAGTACAACAGTTGAAAGTTGCTGGTGCCAGCCAGCAAATTCCCGGTCAATTCGATACCACTCCAATACAGCCTCCGGCTGTAGTTAAGCTACCCCCCGTTCAACCAGTGTACACTCGAAACGACTTTGCTTCCAAATCAAAACAAGATTTATCGCAGCTCGACACTAGGGGCGATTTCCGCGAATCGTTAATGTTATGGAAGAACTGGCAGGTGGATATGACTTTATGGAACGGAGCAGCAGCTACAAAACAAGTTCAATTATAATCATTAATTAATAATTAATAATTCTATATTACATGATATACGTAAAATCTATATACAACGTCAACTCCATTATTTAACTCTATACAAGGCCAACCCAGCCAAGTTTCTCTTGGCAGCTTCCTGGATTTCAATCACCTCTTTATCTTGAGTCCTGAGAAATATACATTCAGCAGGTTGTAATGGTTTAATGAAACGTACAGGTAAACCTGAACTCAAAGCCTTGACTTCCTCTAAAGTTAAATTAACTTTTCTTCCTGGCGTGGAAATCAAAGAAATATCTCTAATAACACTCTGATTATTTCTATATTTTAATTCCAACCATAATCTTCTTGTACTTATATTATCAGGAGTCACCTCCACTGGTTTTACATCTGGACCTGAAGTGCTTCCTCTTTGCATGGAAGCTATGAAACCTTCCTTGTATAACCCCTGAGCTATTTGTAAATGCATTCTAGAAAAAGGAACAGAAGTCATGGCAATATTAACATTGTTACAGTTCTTAATATGTGCACATAAGTTGGCCAAATGTACCAAAGACATGATATTGTTTAAGTGGTTTTAACTGTAGTGTCTGATTCTTTCAAAGGCCTGAAAAGTTTTATAAATAAATTATCCTGCATAAAATCAATTTTTCATTTGGAGTTGATTTTTAACATAGAGAGAATAGAATTAAAATAGAATATAGTAACAGTATAATTATGTTGAGATCAGGTTTAATAGGTAGATCCTTAGGATTGAGAAGACCTTTATTTAAGAATAATTTAAAATTTAATCCTATTTTTACTCAAACTATTAGAAATAGTAGTACCAGTCCTAAAGGTCAAAAGGAATTACCTAAAATTAGATATATCTTTTATATTGCCATTTTATCTTGGGGTGCTCTCTTTTTAGCTACTAGTCTGATTAATAAATCTAAACCAAAGACTACTTTTAATTCTGAAAGGGAATTTAAAGAATATGAAGAAAGTACCGGTTTAAGAAGAAGAAACAAGTTGATTAATTATGAAAAGAATCAGCATTATAAGTTTTATGCAGTGCCTTATGTACATTTACACGATACTGTAGATGAAATTGAGAAGAAATTACAAGAGTATGATCCTGCTAAACAAGTTAAAGTTATAGATCCTTTACAATTAATTGAAGCCGAAAAGAATGATGAATCGAGAAAATATTGCTACCTCCTTCAAGACTTGGATGCTAACCATAAACCTTATCCTAAAGGATTAATAACTGCTTTAATTAAAGAAGAAGTACAACTCTTCTTAAACACGAGACTGGGTACCTTTGACACCAACTTCATTCTTAAAAACTACCCCCAGACAACTGAAGACGCTATCAAGTTTGAAAATGAAGTTTCAGACGTCCAGAAATGTTTCGCTATACACTACGATTTGATTAATGAGTTAACTAAAGCCAAAACTGCCGATGAAAAGAGAATGATTGATAATGTTGTCGGGTACTTTGAAACTGTCGGCAGAGTTAAACAGTTGGTGTGGAAAAAAGATGAAATGGATGATAAATTGAAAGACTTTATGTTGGAAGATATGTAGAAAAGAAGGAGTGCCCTGTAAATAGATTGTATATAGTAATACGAAATCATGAGTATTGAAGCGCGCTATTTCTCAATCGTAATATACATTGATTAATACGAATTTACGAATATTTGTTTTATGTAGCCAATTTGAGATACTGATTCACCATCAAATTGCTTTAGCATCAATATTTAGTGTTGTCCATTTTTACATACTACGTTTTCCATGTCTTCTTTCACTTCGTCTTCTGATTATAAATAGATTGTATATATCAATTCATACGAATTTGTAAATATTCCATTGTCTATTTTTTTTGTATCACCAAACTAGGAGTTTAGAGAAATTGATTTAGAGGCAATATTTCATCTTTGGCTTCTTGCCTCTCTTTCTCATTTACTGCTGCTTCTGCTACTTCTTCTAGCTGTAAATAGCAATATATATACTACTATTACAAATTTATGAATATTCTATCGTACCATTTCTGTAAATAATGTATATATCAATCTATTCGAATTTTATGAATATTTGTCGTACCTTTTATTTCCATTAGCGGTCGGGTGAAAATGCTCTAACTTGCACGTATTGTCTCAATTCCACGCGGTTACAAAAGCTCACTTCATGATAAGTTCAATATCTTGCTCACAATCACTTTCTGATTGCTCAGTCTTCACATCCACTCTTTCAATTTGGGACACTGCTTTTTCAAATGACCTGACTTACGACAATGCCCGCAACGCACGAATCGTTTGTTCTCAGAAAGAGTGGACTTGGCTGGAATATCAAAATTATCCCGATAAATCAACTTTTCAGTAAGTTCTTTAAGATTGGAAATATTCATGACAAAGTTTGACTGCTGTTCACTGGCTCTGATTAACTGCAATGTCATCGTCGGATCAAAAGCTTGTGCATACCGGATCGCGACATCTCGGTCTATTATCGGTTTAAGCAATTGTTGAATAGCACCAACAATTTTATCAACGTACTGATCGTGTTGTTCCAGGATGGTGTCTGGAGAAAGTTCAGCAGGGTAAAGATGTGCATAATCAATCTTTAGAATCTCTTGTTTCAATAAATCAGCATAGTTGCCTCCAAAAAGACAACGATCATAATCCCGTTCTCTCCTATAGTTTTCACGAGCACCTTTCCGAGTAAATGGAAAACGCTGCTCATTGAATTGCACATATTCGAAATCAGACATTTTCCCATAGTGAGATTCAATGAATCTCAACTTTTCAACTGCCAGTAGGCGTTCCTTCCCAGGTCTAGTTTGCACATATTTTGATACCCACTTCGCAAGTGTCACCAGGATACTGAGGTCAAAATCGTTTATACGCCCTGATTTTTCCCATGGAGGCATACCAGGACATGTAAAATCTCCCGTTTTGACAAACTCAGAAAATTCAGGACAACATAAATCATCAACAGACTGATATAGGTCAGCTTGCCAAGAGCCAAAGTTACAAGAAGATTGCAAGACCTTCAAAGGTTTGCCAATATGCCTGAGACGCATAATATTACTAATGTTTGAACCCAGGATAGGTCTCTTATGTTCATAATACAAATAATGATCTGTGGTTTCTTCGTATTCATCTTCATCTTCATGTTCATCTTCATGTTCCTCTTCATCGACTCCTGCTTCGATACCAGACCTAATGTACCGTGGTACTGGAATAGCCGATGATCTATCACGATTAATCACTTCCCTAGTGAGTTTTCTAAGGTTGAATTCATTCATAACAAAGTCTGGTTCTTTTTCACTGGCTATGAGTATTTTCGTTATCAGATTATAATCAAAAGCTTCTAGACACCGAATCGCGACTTCACGGTCTATCATCGGTTTAAAAACCCGCTGAACAGCATCAACAACTTCAGCAATGTACTTATCGGGTAGGGCAGTGTCTCGAGAAGACACTTCATGTGAAAAAACAACCAGCTGTTTCAATAACCCTTCAAAGTTATTTCCAAGGATAAAACGGGAATAATCCCTTGTTCTCGAATAGTTTTCATCTGCACCTTCCTCGGTAAAAGGGAAACGTTGTTTGTTAAATATGACATAGTCCCAATCAGACATTTTTCCATACCGAGATTCAAGAAATTGCAACTTTGCAAATGTCCCTGACTCAGATTCAAGTAGAAGCCATTTGACATCATCTGATACCCAAAGCTTAATTATGCCCCTAAGTTGAAAATCAAATTCACTTATAATGATTGATTTCTCTTGTGGAGTAATATCAGAAGATGTAAAATCTCCCGTTTTGGCAAATTCAGCAAACTCAGCACAAAAGCCTTCAGCAACTCGATAAAGCTCAGCTAGCCAACTACCAAAGTTCGTAGAGTCTTGCAACACCCATAATGGTTTCAGAATTTCCATTGATCTCAACTTATCCCAGAGATCAGAATACGCCTTCGAAGGCTTAGCTTCTGCAAGCTTTTGAAGATTAGACTCCATTTTAGTATCCAGCTTCTTTCTGTCTCTCACTCCTTCCTCTTCATATGGTAAACGCGTCGTATCATTCAAAATGTCGTGTGAAAAGAGGGGAACGTTGAAAAATGTGGTAATATATACCACATCTTTATCTTGAAGCAAATGGAGCAAAATAATAATAACAGTGTGTAAGTGGACATTCATGAATATATTCCCTTAAGGGGATATATTTTATCATAAAGTTACCACTTTTTGCCATTTATTATGGAGGTTTCCATTAAATTTATTAGTTACTCATTATTGTGTTTACTTTACTAGTTCAGATATTAGTATATCATCTACTAATCTGACAGGTCCAAAATATACTTTTAAAATTAACCTTCAATTAGCTTTCTGGTCTCTCAAGTGTCAATCCAGTTGCTTAAATATGTCAAGGGTCAGTACAGTCTAGAACAGAGTTATTCTGGTTTCGAAGAAGTGAGCGCATAAACTGGTCGTGAGTTGAATTGAGTCTAACGTACTTGTAACCGACATATACTATGTATTACTCAATCGTTACTTTCACGTCCCATCGTGTAACTATGAGTTTAGAGGAATTGCTTTGACATCCAGTTTTGCCGGAATTGTCTCTTTGCCTTCTTTCAGTCCTTCCTCTGTTTCCTCTTTGGCTTTTTCCTGGGCCTCGTCTTTTTTCTCTTTTACTTGATTGTCTTCTTTTGCATCTCCTTTCACCCCCTCGCTTTGCCCAGTCTCTTCAAAGAACTCTTCCGGAGTGTAGAACCTAATCCCAACATTCCTAGCAAAACCTTTATCACTATCCAGAAAATCACCACTTCTCCCAGCAGCATCCCCCACATAATAACTTTGTTGCTTATCAATACTGCAATCACCCATATCTAAAAACGCTTCTAACTCCTTCCACATTCCAATCTGAGGTTTCCTAAAACTATTATGAAACTCTTCCGACGCAGTAGATTTGTTCTTCTTACCTCTTGGTTTCAGACAAGAAGCAAAGACCAAAATGTCCATCTGATGAGTACTCGATGTCAATTGATTGATAATGTCCAGTAGTTTGCTGGTGAAATTTATATATGACTTTGATGATTTATCAGTTAGTACTGACCCTTGATTAGTAAAAATGACAATAAGATACCCTTGTTGATGTAAACTTTTCAATTTATCTATAACCTGGGGTTCTTTAGTGTTCCTCCACCATTTCCAATCATGAGGACCTCTAGCAAAAGTATGACCTGATTTCGTAAGTATTAAAGTACCATCCAAATCAAAAGCAGCCACTTTAATTGGCGTTTCCAAGGTTTTAATATTATCATAATTTGTCGGCACATTCTTAATCATATGAGTACCTATACTTCTCCATTTTGAAACTATAGTATCCAAAGCAACTTTAGGTTTATTCTTTTCATTAGTACTTGGTTTACTAACTCTGTTACCTCCTAGTAACTTCATAATATCCCCCATAATCAACAAAACAACCAATAACAAAGAATAGCCTTAGACGCGGCTTAACTTTTCACCCAGTAGTAAATTTGAATTGTTAACAAAATGGTTGAAACATCAACAGATCAATACGGAAGGAAGACTTGGGATGTTAAGGCTTATGAAGATGGTGCTAAACAAAAGAAAACAGTAGAAACAGAAATTTCACCAGAACATTTAATCAAAGATTCACAATCTACAAGTCATCTTGAACATAGACAGAAATTACTAGCACAATCACTTGGAGCAGTTAAAACATATAATATTATCAATCCACTCAATGCTAACAATGGTTCTTATGGGAATAATAAACGATTTGGGTTCTTTTGTCCGTTGTGTAATCTTTCCTTTAGAGATAATTTGACCTTGATTGATCATTTCAATAGTCCTCAGCATGCTAAGAATGCTAGAAAGGATGGGGGTGAGGGAGGTGAAGGTGAAGAAATAGAAGGAGGTGTCAAACATGCTACTTTAGAACAGGTAAGGAAAATGATGGAGAGAGTGGTGGCACAACTGATACGACAGAAGTCGACTAATAAAGTAGATTTATCGTTTCAAGAGAGGGTGGAGAAGAGGAAGATCTTTGAAGAAGAAAAGAGAAGGAAACGAAGGGAGAAGAAACAGGCAAAGAATCAGAAAACTGAAGAAGAAAATGAAGTGGAAGACGTAGAAGATGATGAAGAGTCAAGTTTACAACAACAGTTGGGATTTTCTGGATTCGGTAGCACTAAGAAAGGTTAAAGGATTAAATCATTCAAACATATAGACCCAAATTAATTGATTTAAGAATGATATATCCCAGTGGGAAGAATCCATTTATTTGATTCCCAATATAGTACTACAAGTTCTTAGGCTATCTTCAGAAAGAACTCAAGAATATTATAAAATACTACAATCATCTGATATCCAATGACTCATTTAACCCGTATTTCCACCTATAAGGTTAATCATGGTACTTCAGAAACGCATGAAGATTTCAAGATATTGGTAAGATAGAGGGGACGTATTTAAGCTAATTCCCCGAAAACTGTATCAGATTTCGTCAGAAAGATTATCAATCAATTAAGGTTGGTATTTACCAGGGTTTGAAAAGCAAGGGTAATAGGATGCCCCCACATTAACAATAATTTGTGTATTGATATTAAACATATTAATATTACAAATACTTCAATATATGAAGGTATATATTTTTGATAAATAATTATCATTTTATAATATCAATTACCCGTAACCATCAACAATAAATGATATTTATTAGCCATATATATTCCCACTATCGTACCTAATCATTACAAAACTATTATAATAGAAACTAAAATAAATCTACCAATTCCACATGAATTTTGCCCATTTTTTTTACCACAGAATACCCATATAACCATTCTATACATACACCCTTACTTACACCCCAATACATCCCCCTCTTCTTCTTCTATCTCTTCATTTGTTATTCTCCATATAAAATCATCTGATTACGTAATCAATTTTTGAAAATAAGCCAATAGAAAATTAGTTGAAAAAATCAATCACAATAACTGGTAATAGTAAACTAACACCTTCTACTAGGACTAATATATAGTATGAGGTTCACTTTCAAAGCACCATTGGCGGCATTGTTCAAGTACAAGCCAGGAAAATTCAACTTTGAATTAGAACAAACCATCAGATCCAAGTTGGACTCGTTGAGTTCAGTCACCAAGATTTATTCGAATCCAGATGGAACTCCAAGAGTGCCTACAGACCAAGAATTCAAGACGATATCCGAATTGCAAAACTTGTATTATAAACGTAACCATTCCGAATGGAATTACATATTGCCAGGTATTCCTCGCGATCAATTACAGTTATTCAAAGATAACTCCCAAGACTTGAAATCGTTCCAGTTTGTCACCAAAGATTCTGGTAAAATCATTGATAAGATCCCTTATAAAGATGAAACCACCGGTGAATTAAAATGGAAAGTGGTCAGGGAAACTGAAAAGGCCGAAGGTTGGGAATTCCCTTACTTCTACATTTGTTTACCTGTATTCGTCTACTTATGTTATGCCAAATACACTGCTCAAATGGAAAGAAGAGCCACCGATGGTCCTGAATGGGCTGAAAAGGAATTGAGATTGAGAGCTATGGAAGATTACTTCCATGGTGATTTAGAAAAGGCTAAGGAATTCTTGTCTAATGAAGGTAAATCCACCAGAGAAATCAGAGACAGAGATGACTTGGTTGTTTCCAGAATCTTGGCCGGTGATTATGATAAATTGGCCCAATTGAAAAAGAAATTACCTTCCGATTTGATTCCAAAACCGGAAAAGAATAAGTTCTTGAATATATAAGGCACGCGAAGCGTGCTATGCGAAGCATGCTAACCGTGCGAAGCGCAGCCGTTGACTTCGCATGTCCATTGACTTTGCACGTCCATTAACGTATATCATTTCAGTCCTTGCTTGGCAAGAACTTTACGATATACTTTCCCATACTTTTATTTGATTATATAAATAATTAGATTTAAATGCATAGAAATGTAAAATAAGTTGTAGGTAATCAAGTGCTGCAAATTTTGTGGTTTCAAATTGAAAGTGTAAACGTCTATAGTCTGAAATCTAGTATCCTCTGTTTAAGTTATCGATTCTAAATACTGGTTTCGGTTGCACAATATTAGTAGAAAATACCTATGAATGAAGTAATACAAAGCCCGAAGCTATATTTTAATATTCAACAGGTTGACAATTAGTCAGGGTTACTATCAATTGATTCATTAACATTCTCATAGAAATCATTGTATCGATATCTGAACATGTTTCGAAAGATTTGTACAGAGCTGGATAGACTCCAATCCTACAGGTTGGTATCGAGAACGATTTATTAACTATAAACAAGGCAAACAATTCAAAAGTATACTTTTCATTTCAGCTATACTCGTTGATTTGCAACTAGTACTTGCAACTCATACGTGCTTCACTCGTTGCTTCGCAACTCGTTTAAGCTTCTTCACCAGATTCTTCAACAACAATATCAGCTGATAATTGACCTGATTGAGAACCGTAAGATTCAATCTTTTTCACGACATCCATACCTTCGATAACTTCACCAAAGACAACATGGGCGCCATCTAACCAAGGACACGGAACAGTGGTGATGAAAAATTGGGAACCATTGGTGTTTGGACCAGAGTTAGCCATAGATAACAAACCGGCTTTGGTATGCTTTTTTTGGAAGTTTTCGTCAGCAAATTTCTTACCGTAAATGGATTTACCACCGTAACCTTTACCAGTTTCGAAATCACCACCTTGTAACATGAAATTAGGGATAACTCTATGGAAAATCGATTTCTTGTATCCGAAACCTTGTTCACCAGTACATAACTGTCTGAAGTTTTCAGCAGTCTTTGGTACAACATCGTCGTACAATTCAAATTTAATCAAGTCTTGAGCTTCACCATTAATTGAAGTTTTGAAGAAAACTTTGGTTCCTAAGACAGCGGAAGTTGAGGAGAAGGATCTGGCACCAATTGGTCTGGCGACGTTAACTAATGAGTTTCTGAACATTGTTTTTAATAGTTTAGCAATAATTATTAACTAATTTTCATTTCTCGAGGTGAAAAATTTGGTTTTTTATCTCCGAGACTTTTCCGGGGTCAAAATTTAAAAATGGTGAATTTGTAAGAAATGAAGGAGAATGGAGAGGATATGCTAAGTTGGTAATGTAACTGGAAGTTTTACAAGAAGTTTAGTGTAATTTTCGACAAATATGGCCCATTTCTGCAGAAATATTAAGCACATTTGGTAACCACGGGGTAAGCAGTTGCAATCCCAGTGGTAGGTGCATCACCAGTTAATATACGTATAGTTCACAATCTTTACTACTAATCTACATACCTAAACAATACCATAGTAATTCAAATAAATCGTACATAGAAAATTTAAAAACTTAACAAATCAACTTCACCTGAGTTGTTATTGTTGTTGCTGCTGCTATTGTTGTTACTGCTACTGCCGTTGTTGCTAGTATTAGTACTTGGAGTACTGAAAAAATCATCATCTAAAGACGCAGTATTATTGGTGACTTTGGGACTGGCAATCGAGGGACTATTCTTGGTCTTGGTTTTGGCAGAACTAAATAACGACGAAAATGCATCGTTGTTGCTGGCCTTGGCCGGTCCTGAAGATGGCGCTGATGGCGCTGATGTGTTTACATTATAATTAGCAGATGAACTCTGGAATGATGGTTGTGATTGGAAAGCTTGGAAAGATTGTTGTGGTTGCTGTTGTTGTGGTGGTTGGGATTGGGATTGGTATAGGTTGGAAAGATTATTTGATAAAGGTTGTGAAGTTTGCGATGGTGCTGCTTGGAAATCATCAAAATCATCATCATCATCATCGTCATCATCCAGAGGAGCCTGTGGCGCATTTGGAGTTGGTTTGTTGAAATCAACTAAATCACCTAACAAATCTGGTTCTGGTGCTGTAGGTTGAGGTTTAGCTTTAGCTTTGGAAGCTTTAGCAGTTACTTTGCTAGCACCGGTGGTTGGTCTCGAGGAAGCAGCAGGGGTGCTATATTCTGAATCATCATCTCCACCACTTGGAGTATTATAAGCTTCAGCAGTGTCACCCAATCTGGCACCATATACTCCACCATCACCGAAAACACGGCTCTGGTAATCATCGTCGTAATTAGAACTGCCTCCAGCGCCTAACGAAGAAGCACCACCATAAGCAGCAGACGAAACTCCACCAAACTTTTTAGCGTTTGCGCGAGCCTTTTTACGTTCGGATCTGATCAAAGCATCATCTTTCAATAACTCACCTAAAGATTTAGCCCTGTTTCTCACGTTAATACCTTGGTCTCTTCCCTTTGAATCAATATAGTGGAATGATTTCAACATGGATATTAAAGGTAAATTACCTCTTATATCGTCAATAATCCTTTCGGAACCATTTTTAATTAAATACTCCAACAATTGCAACGCTTTATAAATCTGTCTCCACTCATTAGCTGCCTTTTCGGTGAATCTTCTAAAGATAAACCCAACTATTTCTTCTCGTTCACGATAATTGTATGTACCAGCAGCAATTTGTGACATCAACGTGGTGGATGCACCCCATGGTTCATTATTCGTAGCCTCTCTGACCCTCGATTCAGTTTCAGTTAAATTCATAGCCACTAGTAAGTTAGTATTAATCCTCGCCCTCCACGTAAATTATTTCAAACATACCATTTTGAGCTTTACGAACATAAGCCTTAACCTCATAAAGGTTAAGGTTCTTGGCCGCGTCTTTCAAGAGATCCATCGTATCCGAAAGGTCTTTTCTATCTGAAGTGAATGTTGCTTATATTAATCAAACTGAACAACAAACGGAATCAGAATATTTCACTGGCTAATATACAGGAAAACAATAACAAAACAGTTTTCTCTAAATTAGTCAGAGCCGCATGTTGCTTAGTACTATGCTAGTCGTGCATTTACTACCATTGGTAGTAACTCTCTAGGTATCATAATATATATATATCATATCTTTATAAAGATCCTTCTATCTTATGTATTACTTATATCGTCATATAAACTATATAGATCATAAATATGACTTCCTATCTTAAGACCATTATATAAGTTGTATGTTATATATATTTTTAAAGATAAACTAAGATCGTATTGTAGGGAGTTGATACAATAATGCAAAACATCGTATAGGCACAGCTGAATTATTGTAAGCGAGTAATAACATTTATCTTGTTAATTATAAGTTCTTCTTCTAATGCTATAATATTAAACTATATATATATAATGCAGATGCTAGGACGTAGAGTTGGTTCGTCTGTACTTAGATGCTATTCCAGCAGTCAAGTTCCGTAACTCTTGGAGTCTTTTTGGTAATGTTTGATTAGTAGGAGCTTTTATGGCCTTGGGTGAGGTCATGGGCGTACTTCCTTCCACGACACCATTCCCAAAGCCACCCAAGATAGATACATTATTCATGGTGGTGTTCAATCCGGTGGTAGAATTGAGATTCATAAATGTCGAATTATTGTTATTGGTAGTATTGTTTTTGCGTCGTTGCATAGTTAGATTATTGATAAACGAACTGTTGTATGATGTGTTATAAGATGGAATGGTAGTTTTGTTTGAACGATCATTAAGGACATGTTGTGTGAGATAATCATATTTCTTCAATTTCTTCGCCTTTTCCATTACTGCCTTTTCCTTTTCTTGGAAAGTTGTTTCTATTGGAGGACTAATTGTTTTCACCTTAACTTTAGTTTGTTTCTTCTTCTTGCCCTTAGTACTCAATTCACCGTGGAAGTTATCTCCCAATTGATCAAACCCATCGATTAACACTTGGTTGATGTTATCACTACTAGTCATGTTACACATAATAATCTTAACTGAGTTTTGGTGTTTGGCAATTTGTAAAATCTCAGCAATTTCATGCTGGCCGATCCCAGATTCACTGACATCCCAAAACAATAAAATAATTTGTACCTGGTAATAACTGAACTTCTCAATCAATGAGATCATTTTAGTTAATGCAGCTTCATCTTTGGTTAGCTTTTGTTGGATTGTTTGGCTTGACAGTTGAGCTATTCCACATTCAAACAACACAAAACTAGTTTTGGAGAAAAAATCACGATTTAGGTAATTCTTTGATGGTAAACTAGTGAAATTCATGATAATTTTGTCGTTGGATATTTGATTTTCATAATTGACCTTAGTCAGATTGACTTTCAATTGCAATTTATTATTTAACCATTTCGAATATGATGCTTGCCAATTCTCAACAATAATCAAAAAATTTAATTGTATCTCGGGTAATTCGCCACCTATTTTTAAATTACGCGAACATTTGGATATAAAGGCTTTCAAATCCAACGGAGACCATAATTCTTCTATATCGTTTTGTTTGGAAATGATATCTAGGGTAGTATTGGCCGATTTCTCGTGACGTTTACGTGAAAATGATAAATCAGGATTGGACGAAAATCGCTTCAATCCGTGACTTTTAAATGATAACCCTTTCAATTCATCTACTTTCTTTTGCTTCAATTCATTCTTTTGCTTAGCCAATTTGGCAACCTTAACCACATTTTTGATAACATGCAACTTCAAATTTCGATGATACATAAAATCAGCTTGTATTTGTAATCCGGCATTATAAATAATTTCCGATATGAATGCTTGGTACAATTCATGACCTAAGGATGTGATGATTGCTTCTCGTTCTCGTTTTGCGCTGTTTCTTTGGATTAGTTTTGGTAAAAGTTTATCAAGTTCACTGTCAACGACATCGGAAATCATTTGTGAAGCAAGTTCGTTAACTGCTTGCTGATACTGTGGCAATGATGTTAATTTTGGTTTTTGTGGAGCTGGTTGTTTAACCTCTTCTATTTTACGTGGGGTGGGAAATGACACGACAGGACTAGCTGTGGGGGCACTCTTAGTTGGTAAGGTAGTGGTGGGAAAGTTAAATGAATTTGTGGGTTGTGCAGGTTTGATTGATGATTCAACTGGTTTTGTTGGCGGTGGTGCAAATTTCACTTCAGGCACCTTGAATTCTAACTTGGAAGGTGCCGCCGCTGGCTTCGTTGTTTCGGGTGCTGCTGGCTTGGAAAATAAACCTTGTGGTTTGTTGAAAAGGTTATTTGTGGGGGAAGATGGTAATGTAGCAGTTTGTGGAAAAGTAGAAGTTGGTGTGGGTGCCGTAGGTTTCGTTATCCCTCCAGCAAATAAATTTGGTGCATTCAAGGTGGGTGGTGGTAGTGAATTAACCGCAGGTTTACTCGTGGGAAGCGTTCCAAATGGAACTGATTGTGGAACATTAACCGGTGCTTTTCTTTCCGGAACAGATGCAATAATCTTCTGCTGTGATTTTATACCCAAGTTATCATTTGGTAAACCTTGATTTATAAAAGTTTTTGAACTTTTCCCTTTAATCTTGGTATCCAATTGCGGAGAGTATGGTTGTGCTAATCTCGGTTTGGCTTGAATGGATTTTAATTTATATTTATTCTCCAATTTTTCTTTATTGAACAAATCAATCAACACCTCAGAATTTTCGTGTACAACATCCACATCATAATATTCCACAAATTTTATGAGTTTATCAATGGAATCGTAACCAAGCATTTGGGCCAAAGGTGTGGCAGGGTAGGCGCCACCTTTCGTATGGTAACTTCGAGCCATAGCTGCCAAGGCATAAAATCTAATTTCATTGAAATGGGTTTCCAACAAGCACGATATTAAAAATGGGGTTTCTTCAGAGTAAACTATCCGAAAAAACTCGACAAACAGGTTCAACGCCCCCACAGAATTGGCGTATCCTCTTTCTACCGTATTATTCTGACTCATCAAGTTCCGCAATTTCAAAGCCAATTGAACCTGGGGGTCGTTATAAATATAATTAGGTAATGTTTGTATTTCTCTTTCTAGCTCAGGCTCACGGAACCTGCTTAGCAAATAGTAACTTCTAAACTCGGCTTCATTGGGAGCTCTCCCCCCATGATTATGTACATCCTGATAAATCTCAATAAGCGTTTGAAGAGCCTTATTGAACTGTTCTAGCTCTTGTTGTTGTGAATATTCAAGGTCTGCGCCTGCCATTATGTGTAACGACAAAAGATGGATCCTGACAATACGTTCATTACAGTCTATCGCTTCAGGACCAAAAGAATTCTGGTAAGTGAAATCCTGACGAATTGATCTCGATCGATCCCAGATGAAGGAATGAGCTTCGGGTAATTTGTGGACAATATTATCGACCAAATAGTCTAGCGACTGTTTAAGGATATGAGGTGGCCTAACCTCCGAAGGCAATGGTGGCGGCTGCCCTGCAGCCGGTCTCGAAAAGGCCTTAACTGCCAAATCTCGAGAAATCACGTTGGTGGTTGGATCCTTTTCCAAGGCCTTCACATTATTCTCCAACTGTCTTCTCACCCTCTCAAACACAGGACACATGGCCAAACAACTCCCCTGGAAGGAGATAGCGTCATTTAAATCCTTACTAATGTTTTCAGCGTCAACTAGACCCAAAGTCTCCATTTGCTTCCTCTCGGTCTCCCTCATTTTCTGGAACTCTTCATACAACCCCTGGAAATCTTTGCCATGGTTGTCCCTTTCCATCTGTTCCATCTTTAGCTGATTCTGTCTATCCCAATCGTTCTGTACGAACGGAGGAGTAGATAATAGTCGAGGCTGCAGTAGAAGATACTTGGGTACGGGACGTGAATGTGTAGATTTACGTTTAAAGCCTAGATTTTCAGGATTACGTAGTAATCCACCAGTTAAGTTAACCTCCTCTTGACTAAAACTCAGATACTTAATCGCAGAACTCGGTATTACTTTTCTCGGTATATCTAGTACATCATCTTCGACTTCTTCCACCTTCTCTTTCCTCCATACTTTATTTTTAGAAGCACCATTATCCTGATTAGGTTTATTATTCATAACTTTAGCTTTACCATTAAATTGTTTGCGTTTCCCATTCCTTCTATCATCAGAATAACCATTATTAGGCTTTGGAGTATTCTTTTTCAGGGAATTGAAGGTAGTGGTAGTACCTCCAAACGCTGACATAGATGTTAATGTGTCTATGATACCAGCTAAGATGGTATTAAGTGTTTATCACTGGGATATTAGTTGTATTATGGTGATGTCGTCAAATTGTTGATGGTACCAGAAAATCTCCAAGTCTCGTGATGAGAATTTTTGGTTGCAAAATTATTTTAACTATTAAAGCTTTTATTAGAGGATATAAGGAGAGTTAGGAGTAGATAGACCTTTGCAATACTTGGTAAAATACTTAATGATTAGGATTTTATTATGTTTTCATTTTTTTTTTTTCTTTCCACCGATCCTACCACATCTTAACTATAGGTTATCTCTAGAGGAGAGTTTGAACTGTAGCTAAATTAATTTGTCGTGGAATGTCACCAGACTGTCTGGATCCTGACATGAATTGTTACTTTAGGCAGGAACCATGTTTAATTAGAAATAAATTTGTAAATGGTAGGTTATCGGCTGACAAATCTTCCTACTAGATTACATTCAAAAGACAAAATACTTCTGCTACCCCGTTATGTTTAATTTCCAGGTCTAGCTAGAGACCACTACACATGGGATTTTGTTTCTATTAAATTAATTTCTATAAAGTTAAATAGTAGACCACGAACCCTTGGAGGAGCTCTGGAGACAATAAATGGTTAGGTACTGAGTATATATTCAATCCTGCTTCAATCAGGAGTTGGGCAAACTCTTCCACCATTTGGGGATCACGTAATTGGGCAGTGACGATAGCTCCGGCCTTTGGGGAGAGTAACGATTTGATCGACTGCACTAAATGGGGGATCAAGAACTCATTGTAGATGGTATCACAGGAGACTATCAAGTCTGCTGGTTGGTTAGTTATTTGTTCATATTCATACATTCCATGATCTATGTACTCCCAGTCGAAATCTATGACATCTATAACTGGTAGTACCTTCTTTTTGGTTTTAGTGGCGGCTACATCTATAGTACTTGATGTAAAACTCGGAATATTTTCAACGATATTCCGTTTCAATAGTTTCAAAATATGTTTTTGATCAGAAGCTATGTAACTTTTACATTTAGGACCTAGTGCTGAAGCTAAAATCCCACCCACACCAGATCCCAACTCAATAAAATTCAAGTTTTTAATTTTAAAAGGACATTTCTCAGTATCTAACCAATCCAAAAACAACACTGACGATTTCCAACAGATAAATCCGGTAGAACTTGTTTCCTTTGTCGAATTCAATTCACTCATTGACTGCAAAATGTTCAACTCTTGTCCATTGGCCAATTCAATGGTTAGTTCATTTGTAGATCGGTTTATGTAACCCAAATTTTCATTTTCAGAAGCATGTCTGTCTGTGTAGAGATCAAAGATATGGTCTTCCACTTGAGAGTTGTTCAAGTGATCCAACAAAGAAACATCAACCAAGTCCATCAATAAACCATCTAGAAAAATGTAAACGCACTGGAACAAAAATTAACCGATTGAAACGGCTGAAACAAAAAATTAATCAAATTAGTTTATAAATGATATATAGAAGATAGTAAACGATGCGTAGTATATAATAATACTAATCAAATCATACCAAATAATAATTTAATATTTTAATTTATAATAAATATTATTATACAATATTACCTTTTAAATAAGGTTTATATTGAATTTACAAATTTCAATTTTGTATATACATTGTTTCTATAAGAGTCTGCTAATCTAAATCAATTCTTTGGCTAATAAGATTTCGGCGATTAAAATACCAGCACCGGCGGCACCAATGATGGTATTGTGGGACAAGACGACCATTTTGAAATCCAATACAGGATCAGCTCTAATTCTACCTACACTGACACCGTAACCATTATCTCTGTTTCTGTCCAATCTAGGTTGGGGTCTATCTTCTTGTTCCAACACATGGATGGTTTGTTTAGGGGCAGAGTGACAGCCTAATTTAGTGGCATCACAAACATAATCTTTCAAGACTTTCTTGACTTGTTCAGTAGATGGAGCAGGTCTATTTTTGAATCTTAAAGAGATACATTCTGTGTGTCCGTCAATGACGGCGACACGGTTACATTGGGCCGAGACGGCAAGTTCATCGTCTGACAATGGGACAAATTTATCTTCTTTGAAACCACCCAAGATTTTCTTGGTTTCCCATTCCATCTTGTCTTCTTCTCCCGAGATGAATGGAACAACATTATCCAAAATATCCATTCCACCTACACCGGGGGAGAACCCAGCTCCTGAAATAGCTTGTAAAGTAGTGGTGGTTAAAGCGTCGATAGGTCCAAAAGCGTCAACCAAAGGTTTTAATGGAGCCACCAACCCAGCGGTGGAACAGTTGGAAATACAAATCTGGTAACCAGGTACTTTAGTACCGGCGGCTTTAGCGGCCTTGACTTTTTCTTCGAAAATGGATAAATGTTCAGGATTTACAATTGGAACAATCAAAGGAACGGCAGCATCTCTTCTATAATTCTTAGCATTGGAAATAACAATCAAACCAGCATCTACAAATGCCTTTTCAATGTCTCCGGCGTAATCAGCATCCAAACCCGAGAAAACAACGTCACAATCTTTAAATGCTTCCGGAGTACATTCCGAAACCATAACTTGTTGAGCAGATTCAGGTAACAAGTCAGTTTGTTTCCAATTGACTACTTGACCATAAGGCTTACCGGCCGATCTCGACGAAGCACCCAAAGCTTCAATTTGGAAATCAGGATGACTTGTTAATAACAAGATGAAACGTTGACCTACAGATCCAGTAGCACCCAATACACCAGCTTTCTTAACCATGTTTAGTATAATTCTGTTTTTAAGAGTATAGAAGAACAACCTGAAAATTGTCAGGGCCGGTATTTATCACCATGAGTCACGGGACTGTACATAAAAATTATATAAAAGAAACACAACAAAAAAGAAAACAAGAAAAGAAACAGATAAAGAATAGATATAACTATGAAGATATTAGTTTAGTTTCATTACCTCTAATTAAAATTAAAGAAAAAAAAATTACAACAACAGCAAAAATTGGGTAGAAACTGATTATTTTATAATTGTACTGCTTGAGTAAATGACATCATCTATTTCCATAGCATTTTAAAAAGAGATGAAACCAGTATACAAAGAAACTAAATGTAGATATAATTGAAGTTAAGTGTATATACAATTACTACCAAGTGTACAAATTGTAATTACTACTAAGCTTGAACAATTCTGTTTGTCGGTGGTATTTTTTTTTTCGCAGCCAAGTTAAATAGTTGAGATTGGTATAACAAGGGATAATTAGAAAAAGTAAGCTTGTAGTTAGTGAGGAACAAATGTAAGTATAATGGAACTATTAATGTTATTCATTTTTTATATTTGTTTTACACTTGATTGAGTCTACAGTATCAGATTGAATAATCTGTTTGTTAAATGTATATTATTTTCAGTTTTTACATTATTAAATCCTAATATTATATAATATAAATGAATCATATACCTTTAGTATATATTTCTAATTCATATCTATTTTTTCATTTAGTTGATTAAATTGGTATATATATTTTTTAAGTTAATTTATGTAATTGAGTTTAAGATTTAACGACATTTAAACCGACATTAAATAATTCTTAACGACATTTTCATTTTTACGACATTCGCGTGGAGGAAGATTGAAATTTCAATCTTACAACCACTACCACTAACAAACTATACACTACACATCATGGTTGCTACTGATTTCGATAGGATCTATCTCAACCAATCCAAAAACAATGGGAGAATGAGAATTGCTGATTCTGGTTTGGGTTGGAAAGGTGCTGGTACTAACACTCAACCTTTCCTTTTACCTTCAGAAGAAATCTTGACCAGTTCTTGGTCAAGGCTGGCTAGAGGTTATGAATTAAGAGTTCAAACTAAAAACCAAGGGGTAGTCATGTTAGATGGGTTTGATCAGGAAGATTTCCAGAAATTGAAACAAGAATTACAACGTAATTTCCAATTGAAATTAGACCATCATGAACACTCATTGCGTGGGTGGAATTGGGGGAAAACCGATTTCGCTAGAAATGAATTGATTTTCCAAATTAATAACAAACCCGGGTTTGAAATCCCTTATAATCAAATGTCCAATGCGAATTTGACTGGTAAGAATGAAGTGGCCGTCGAATTCAATTTGGAACAGGAAAATGTCGGCGATGAATTGATTGAAATGAGATTTTATGTACCTGGTACTATTGAAAATGAGGAAGTTGTTAAAGCCGAAAATGGTGAAGATAAAACTGAAATTGAAGAAATTAATGCTGCCAATGTGTTTTACGATGAAATTAAATCGAAAGCAGAAATTGGTCAAGTTGCTGGTGAAGCCATTGTCTCCTTCTCAGAAGTATTGTTCCTCACTCCCAGAGGGAGATACGATATCGACATGTACCCTACTTCTTTACGTCTACGCGGGAAAACTTACGATTACAAAATTCAATACAAACAAATCGAAAGGGTGTTTTCGTTGCCTAAACCAGACGATACCCATCACTTGTTGATTATTCAAATTGATCCTCCTTTAAGACAGGGTCAAACCCGTTACCCTTTCTTGGTCATGCAATTCTTGAAGGAAGAAGAAATCGAAGTAGAGTTGAATTTGACCCAGGAAGAATATGATGAGAAATATAAAGACCGTTTACAGAAATCTTACGACTCGCCCATCCATTTGGCCATGGCCCACTGTTTCAAAGGGTTAACTGAAAGACGTTTGATTGTCCCTGGATCGTTCCAATCGAAATTCTTACAACCAGGTGTCTCTTGTTCTTTGAAGGCTAGTGAAGGTTACCTTTACCCCTTGGATAGATGTTTCTTATTCGTGACAAAACCTACTGTTTATATTCCATTCTCAGAAATCTCCAATATCACCATGGCAAGAGCCGGTGGTGGTGTAGGTGGTTCCCGTACTTTTGATTTGGAAATTGTATTACGTGGCGGTGGATCGCATATCTTTGGTAGTATCGATAAAGACGAACAGGAAACCATTGAAAGCTACTGTACTTCTAAAGGATTAAGAGTCAAGAATGAAGAAAAAATCGCTAAAGCTATGTTGGTCAAAGCTATGAATGAAGCTGATGACGATGATGATGGTGATGTCGATATGGGCAGTGCCGGAGACGACGATGACGAATCGGCCGATGACGATTTCAATAGTGGATCCGATTCTGATGTAGCAGAAGAATTTGATTCCAATGCTTCTGCTAGTGAAAGTGAACCGGAAGACGGTAATGTTGATGATAGACCACCAACAAAGAAGGTTAAGACTTAAATAAATTTTTCGAAAACAGCCATGTATAATGTATAATTGATAAAGCTTATGTAGAAGGGATAACTCTAATAGTCTATAAATAGCCTAGGTTATATTGTAGAGTAACCAATATAACATAGAGTATATTTCACGATATTGTAGACATTACAACAATCGAGAATTTAACAAATGTGTGGAAAAATGAGAATTTTACCAATCGACCCTGAAAAACCATTAGCACACAAGAGTAACCATGACACTACAATATGTATAGTTTAATTGATTGATTGCTATCACCAATATCAAGTATTATCTAGCAATCAAAGGCCAGTCTAGTACACACAAATCAGTTTTCTGTGGAAATATTGAAATAATCTCCATAAATCACAAAATAAACTTTTAGGTACCGACATGAATTTAAACTACTATCGAATCACCATGAATGCTTAAAATGCAAAAAGTAAATTAGTAGTGATGATCTACTAGATAGTAACTAGCTTGATCCCTACTTAACTCCATAAAATAAGTTATTGGGGTTAATTTTCGTCTAGATTCTGGTAGATTATAAGCGAGTGATCCTCATCCGTTCATGTAGTAGTGCAAGTTCGCTTAGTTTGTGATCATGTAGACACTAATAGGCTTTATTCTGATTATTAATTGGATATTCTCTGCTAGTCGGGGTAAATGATTAAGTGGTATCAGATTGCACTAGTGGATCCAACTTACGACGGTATCTATTTATAACTATATCGCTCCCTATTGGCTCTAGTTGAGTACGTGGTGTTCTAGACTAATCATATATTTGGTTAGCTTATAACCTTCACAGGTCAGACTACTTCGATACCTTTTCAGTTGTTAAGTTGGTGGGGGTGATGTAATCTTTTTTCTGAATACCTTCCAAGCTATTTATAACTTAAAAATGTGGTATTTTTTTTTCACCTACCCACCTCTTGTTGATATTTAATTAGTTCCAAAAAGTCCACAGACTTTCAATAAACGAGGACAACCATATGGTATACCAGGAGGTATCTTAATTTTTCTTTTTCTTTTCTCTTTCATTATCAGCAGATAATGGTAGTTAGTACAAAACTTTCAATTAACTACGAGATCAAAAAGTTTATTCATCACATATCTGATTGTCCGGGCGAACATAATATAAGCGGTTATTGTGCTGGCTAATATGTACCATATTCAATTGATTACAGGGTATTTTAACACAAATGACTATTTTCCTCGTTAACAATTAGGTTATATCCTTGATTCTGAATCTAATTATAAGTCAGACAACAAAAACCACTAGAATACCGGTAATTGGGGAACTTCTACTTGTTTACATCCTTTAGTGTTGTCTCTCTGAACTACTTTGAGCATCTAACCAAACCTAGTATTTTTTCTTTCATTGTTTTACACCTCATCGCCATACAACCATCGTACAATTGACTTGAGATTATCCATTTGTAGTAGATACTGTACAATGAGCACAGTCCCGCGTTATCTCCATAGGGAAGAAACTACGATATCTCCACACACGTCATAATTTATTTTTTATCACACCAACTCCTTCGGATGTAGCATCACTGCATCTTCATGATTCATGCATATACCCGCATACAAAATAAGAAGCTTGACAAATCCCAAGAGCTCACAACCAACCCGTATATAACTTAATCAACATCCCCAAACACTGCAAACAACCAGAGAATTCAAAGATGATTACTACTACTATTCCACAGAGATCTCCCATGAGATTATTAAAGCAAACCACTACTCCTAAGATTACACTGGAGTCGGATACTACTGACTCAGACTCAGATAACAATTCGTTATTCTCGATTGATGATAAAGTAGAAATCTTCACTATTGATGATATAATTAATATCGATGATGAGATTGTTGAAAATCAAAAGAGATTGGAGTTGATCAATATTAAACACTAGAAATGAAAACACGAGCATTGCCAGTATGTGAAAAATATGGAAAATTGCTACTAGGACGAATGATGTGGCTATTTCCACAGTATACTGAGATTAGTTACCCGATTGATATGACTGCAATCAGGGCTTTGGTTGAAATGATGTTTATGACTTTTTCTGTCAATTCTATTTTTAGAGGTATCACATTTTTTTTTATGCGACTGGGCGTGGTTGAAATTTGGCGCAAGGGGAAGATGACAAAAGTGGTGGAGTAGGAGGATTGGGTTCAACCGTTTCTCGGTTGTGTCTGTTTTGACAAGTGAATAGAGGTTGAAGATTGTGATTTTTTTTTGTTTAAACTGATTACACGAAAATTGAATGAATTCATGCAAACGGGATGAATAATGAAGTTTTAACGGGGTTAACAATAAGATGGATGGTTTATTTCAGATGGAGTTCCACTTCAATACTGGTTGCTTTTCAATAAATACCAACCCACGCGTTGCCATGAATACTGTGTCATTGATAATTTATTTTTGTTGGGTTATACCTACTTGAGTAATTTTTACATAGTAATAGTAATTACTACTATAGTAATTACCGCTTACTATTACTACTTGCACTCCTTTTTTTTAGTTACTTCAAGTAGTAATTTGTCAAGTAGTGAAAACCGTTTTCGTTCTGTGCTTGGTACTACATCATTTTGCCTATTGTTACCAAATAATTTTTTTTACCGAACTGCGTACGGGATTTTATTCTTACGTATAACAAACATCATATTTTATTACTATTGGTGGGTATTCACAGGGTATCCATTCTTTGAAATGAAGGTCGATCGATACATGAAGCATCTTTTCCGTTTTGATCCAGCAAAAGTTTATTCACAAAGTGGATATTCACTTGCTAACTTTCCGTTTTAGGTAATTATGTGGGCTTTGTCATGCAGGAGGCATTATTCCCCTTACAAAATTGGTGATGAAATTATATGAATTGAGATACAAGCTGGCTGTTGAAATGATTTGCGGGCATTGTTTATCGTCATCGCCAATCAATATTTTTTTGGTAAACGGTAATAAAATATTTATTGCTGGTCCAATTTCTTAATCTGATATGAAGATGAGTTTGACAGGATTAGTTGCCGGATCTACCAGGGAAAATAAATTTTAGGTGCTGGTTCATTTGTTGAGTCAATGGTTATTTATTTTGTTTAATTGTTGTTTGTTGTTTGTTCGATTGTTGATTGTTTAATTGTTCCGTGGATATATCATAGGACTAAAAAGCGTGTAATTGTTTAGATATAGTATAAAACTAATAATATGTCTTCAATCGTGTAGGTATTGTGTTTCATGAATCGTGTTATATCAGTAAACCGTGTCTAAAGAGGGAAATCCATAACTACACCAAGCAGAGTATGCTATATATGAAAGTAAGAAGATTGAATGTTGATTCAAACTCTAATTGTTGGATAAGCGAGATATCGTTTCGCTTAATATTGAATCTATTAGTTTCATATTGTAATTTGAATATATGTTTAGATGCTTTAAACTTCAATTAGAAGCATGTCTAAATTATTAGATTTGGTGGTTGTGTACTTCGCGTTAACACATGAGGAATTCTAAATCTAGAATTTGAATATATTGGTGAAACAGAAATACATATTCTTGACTTCTCACCCATAGTCAAACTATGGTTCATGTTATGTTCTACTCACGTTTATGATCATATCCATTTATTCGGAGTTACTGTTTTATCAGGCTCTTAACTCCGAGATGACTATCTGCAAAAGTATGGGGAAGATAAGAAACTATAACAGTAGGAGATCGAAACCACAGCATACTTGGGAGATTAATAGATATATTTAGAATTAATCCAGTTAGTAGAATCAGTCATGGATATTGCCTACCAGCCTACGTTGTTTAGAGACTTCCCAGTCGAGATCCAACACTTGATTACAGGATATTCCCTGCCTAAGGTTAGATTTACAATTTACCAGAGTATAACGAAATTCGATAGGTATTCTCCCATGATTAAATGGATAAAATTTGACCCTAATTTGACTATTTTGGTTGGAGACGAAGATACTTTCCATTTATCAATTCGAGATGTCAGTGCATTGATGAAGGTATACCCCTTAGGAGATTTAAAATTAAATATCAAGTTTTCCAATGTTAGTTCCCATGATTATCAGTTATTTAAAACATTTATTAATCTGTATTATGATAGTATCAAAAGTTTTAGCTTCTATATCACCCACGAGAATCTAGTGCAAAGTTATTCTAGTTTAAATTGTTTCCTTTTCGTTAATCGAACAATCATTGCTAGAACAGTGGCAGTAGAATTCGAAAAATACCATGATTATGAAAACGATTTTGTCACGATTTGTATCAATCGGTTTTTGAATTTAGAACGTTTAGTTGTTGGGGGGAAATTGATCCAAAAATATCCCTACAATAGTCATGTAACCCTGTTGGAGGTTTACTCTCCCAAGTGTGATCCGGTATCACTGACGAAAAATGTTGTTTGTCGATTCCCCGCCAATTTGACTAAATTGGTTGTGAAGAATTCTTGGTTGATTACTAATTTCTGTAGCCTTGTTCATTTGAAACATTTGCATTTGATTAATGTCATTGATTATGGTAATAACTTGCAGAAATTCCTCCTTGACAATGATTCAATCAAATTAATTACGTGGATAAATATCATCGATGAACATGATAATCCCATTAAGTTCGATTACCAAGGAATTAATTCTATCCAACATTATTGTCAGGTTTTTGATATTGAATTGTGTGAAGATGAATCGAAAATTGATTCAAACGTAAAAGATTAAATAAGACTGGATACTTTCAACGTGTTATATTCAATTAAATCGAATAAAAACATCCATTTAGATTTAATATTCTTTATTCATAATCATCAAATCGGTATATTTATTACTGGACAAAATAGACAATTAACAAAACATTCACAATTAGAAACTGCTGTTTCAATTAGACATTTCGAATGTGCCCACAGAGTTGTTGTACCAAGGTCAGGATTCATACCTGTTAAAGCTTGTTCTGATTTAATCTTAATCAGATCTAGAGAATTCATAGTATATAATAGAAGTAGATAAATACAATTAGATATTACCGTGCAATATATGATCCTATTTACTATATTATAGTTTACACTTTCATGAGCACAAAATAATTACCTCTATATTAGTAATTCAAAATTCCCCCTTAACGGGTATGTTTAAATTTTTTTTTTAATAAAATATTTTATAAGACATTAAAGCAATCTATCAATTAATTGACACCATACCAAGTGAAAGTACACACACTAAACCAAAATCAATCAGTATATATAATTGGATCCCAGATAATTATCTACAAGCCCTCCAACAAGATTAACAGACTCCGAGAACCGAGACAACAAAAAGGATGTTGTTTTGTTATAGTGTCAACAATAAGAAACACTAGTAGTAACAACATCAGTACTGTCTAAATAATCAACCGCCTTGTACAACCTCTAAAACAGTCACAGTCACAGGATAACTTTCCATATCAATCTATAAATACCAATCTGACATATTTTATCCCCCACACATATCCCCCAAATAATCGCACTTGAGATGGAGAAGGAAAGATGTAATAAAATATTACTTTAAAGGCTGGACCTGCCAAACTTTAGATAATATTACTACTACACAGGTGAGGGGAGTATTGACATAACACGCTACATCAGCTGTACCTATTTGTGCTTCTAATACTATTATTTTAATTACTAGAGGGTACAAATTTCTCCACACTTTTTCCTTATTGAGTCATAATTGACAATTTGAACAATGTCTGCTTCATTAAGTTTGATCATTTACTCGGCGGTTAAGCCGATCTTCAAGATCTATGCTATCATGATTATTGGTTTTTACCTCAGTAAAAAGAATATCTTGACGGTTTCAACTTGTAGAGATATTTCCGATTTGGTTGTTAGTGCTATTTTCCCCAGTTTGATCTTTAATAACATTGTTTCCAATTTGAAATCGTCTGATATTAAGAATTTGGGTATTATTGTCTTTACTGCTGTCTTGCTATTTTTAATAGGTAGTTTACTAGCCTTGGTTACTTATTATACGACAAAATCTCCCAAGAAATGGATGGGTGGTTTAGTGTCAGTAGGGCTATTCCCCAATATTTCCGATCTACCTATTGCCTATTTACAAACCTTGTCGAAAGGTGGTATGATCTTTACAGAAGATGAAGGTAATCGTGGGGTCGCCTTTATCTGTATTTTTGTCGCTGCCCAAATCTTTTTCCAATTCAGTTTGGGATTGTATAAATTAGTGGAATGGGATTTCAGAGATGAATTAATCACTCCACAAACAGCTAGTGACGCAGAAATGAAAATTGGTCACAATGAAGAACATCAAGAAAATCAAGTACCAGATTCAACTAGTATCGATGACCTACCTGATGATTCCAATCTGTTGAATTCATCACATTTACAAGTAGAACCAGAACCAATACCAATATCTTTGAAATCATCAATTTCTTCGTCAATTTCCACCCATTCACATCCTTCACAACACTCACATTTTTTACGACATTACATCCACAAAACTGCCACCAATAACACCAATAATTCCCAGTTGACTCAACATTCTCTGAACCACGGGAATATCTTACAAATGGTTCCTTCGAGAATCGCTGAAAGCAGAGCCCAGAAATCGGAATCGATTAATGAAGTCATTAACCAGTTTTCTGATTACGATCATAATAAAAAGAGCGAGGACGAAACTACAAGTTTACAGCGAGTTGTTTCGGTGAAAACTATTGTCAACAAGACAAAATCAAGGTTAGTCGGCATAGTTAAGAACCTTATATCACCAGCATCCCTCGCATTGATTATCGGCATTGCTATTGCAATGGCTCCGCCATTGAAAGCATTGTTTGTCCCTGTGAACTCCCCCCACATCCCAACGGCACCAGATAACCAACCATCACTATCATTTGTCATCGATATTACAAGTTACTTGGGTCAAGCATCAGTTCCATTGGGATTGTTACTATTAGGAGCCACCATTTCTCGATTACAAGTGAAGAACATGCCCCCGGGTTTTTGGAAAACTGCGACAATGATAACCTTATCAAGACTAGTGGTATTGCCAATATTTGGAGTTGGATTAACTACGGGATTATATAAAGCCGGGTGGTATGGCCAAGATCAATTAATTCGGTTTGTGTCGGTACTAGAATTTGGAGTACCGCTGGCGACATCGCTAGTGTATTTCACTGCATTTTACACTGACCCTAATAGTGAAACCCATTTGCAAATGGATTGTTTGGCTGTATGTTTGATTTTCCAATATCTGATATTATTTATTACTTTACCATTCTTGGTAACATTTACATTAAAGATTTCGTTGGGATTATAATGACATATAATGACATATAATGATATCGAAGATATCATTATGAAAAGTAGACGTTGAATATGGTTGAAATGCTTTCAATTCAAAATATTTGATTTTTGCATTGAATCTATATTAATTTCCAAAGAATTCCAATCCCACTACAAATCTTCAATTCTACAATTATTCACAGGTCAATTGCAGGTATCAATTGGATAATTCGGTTAGGTATAAATCAAGAAATGTACCTGCATATTGAAATATTACCACAAGTTATAGAAGTTATAGAAGAATAAACAGAAAAAGATTTTATTGGGTTGTTCATAGTAGTACTCTTTCTACTTAACTATTATACTCTACTCTACTATACTCTACCCCTTCTTCCTTCTTTCCTTTCTTCCTTCATTAAATTTGATTTGATGATCACACGACTTTTGAAAAATCAAACCGCAAGACTCCTTTGAAATTTCATATGGTTGCTGTTGTTAGTTTTAATCAATTCTAGTTTTTTAGATCTAATAGAACAAATTGAAGTATGGCGATCTATTACGCATTAGTTTTTGGCTTATTGATTACTGAAATGGTGTTTTTCACCATTTTATCTTTACCATTCCCTCGTAAAATCAGAAGAACTGTGTTAACAGCGGTTTCAAAACCTTTCCAAAACGAACAATTCCAAATTGGATTGAAATTCGTGTTTGGTTTCGTCTTGATTTTGTTCATTGACTCGGTTAACCGAGTAATGTCCATTACTCAAGAGTTACAAGCTATTGGAAGCAATCCTCAAAACCCTCAAGCTATGGCTGCCGGTTTGTTATCTGATAGATCAGAAGTACAAGCCAGAAAATTCTACGCCCAAAGAAATATGTATCTTTGTGGTTTCACTTTATTCTTGACTTTAATTATTACCAGAACTTACTCTTTGGTTGCTGAATTGACCCAAACTAAAGATAAGTTGGATAATTTGAAAACTAACTCTTCTACTGAAACTGTCGAAGTTGCTGATTTAAAGGAAGAATTGAAACAAAAAGATCAAGATTTGGACATTTTGAAAAATCAAGCTAAGACTTTGTCCAAGGATTATGATGATGTTTCGACTACTCCGATGATTGACTTGAGAGAGAGGAAGTAATCAAAGTGAACTCATGAAGTGAGTTTAACGGAGTAATTGAAATACTTATGGAGTGCTCACGAAGTGAGTAAAGTACTCGCGAAGCGAGTATCTCGAGGTGATTGAAGTGTCCACAAAGTACTCACGAAGTGAGTTGGTTTATCCTTTGTATAGTATTATTTAGTCTAATAATATATTTCCATTGATATGTTTCCAGTTCACGAAGTGATTGAAGTGCTCACGAAGTGAGTATTGTATCCTGTCTGTTTATTCTATTTAATATTTAGTTTAATAATCTAAATCCTATTGATGGGTTTATTTTATAATCCTATAAATTCTTAATCTCTCGATCTCTTGTCTTGTTCATAGGCATTACTTTTATGTTTTGGGATGAACTGGAATGCTTCACCGGCTGGGCCTAAAAACATTTCTGTGATTTTGATCCAATCTTTATAATCAGAACTTCCCAATAATGTTTCCAATTCGTTTCTACCTTTCCAGTGTGGTGGTCTTTGGTTCAATTTAGGTGGCAATCTTTCCAAGATTCCTACGGGTATGTATCTATGGGTAAAACTTAAGAATTCACACATGAATCTACGGGATAACCCAATCCCATATTCATCTGATCCCCAATGCTCGATGGCAAAGTTGGCATACTGTTTCAAGATCTCTAATCTTTCAGTAGCAGATTTATCAAGATATTGTTGAGATTCAACCTCTTCAAATATCCATGGTTTGATTAATGCCCCTCTTGCTACCATGACCGAATCAATTCCGTCAGTGTTGACGGCGTTGTGCCAGTCTTCATGGGTGAACACATCCCCATTACCAATGAAAAATGTATCCGGAACATCGGTTCTGTCCTTATCCTCTTGTTTGGTTTGGTTCCATTTCTTAACAATTTGACCAACTTCACCGATATAATCCCAATCGGGTTCACGAGTATAACGTTGTTGACGAGATCTTCCATGTAATGTGATTGCGGCAACATCTTGTTGGGCTAATACACGTTCTACCACAGTGGCAGCGGTATTTTTCCCATCTTTGGTACCAGTTCTTATTTTAAGAGTGACTGGTATGTCACCCGAGCATGCATTCATACCTTTCAAGATACGTAACAATCTAGCTGGTTGTTCCATCAAGGCTGACCCTTGACCTTGTCTGTATAACAAATCGATTGGACACCCACAGTTCAAATTCAATTCAGATACGTTTGGAGCTTCACGATAAATGGCTTCGGCGGCTTTAGCACCGGCCCAATGTTTGGAGGTGGCAATTTGGACCCCAAAACCAGGGTATTCTGATACGTGGGCTTTAGGTAAAGCCCATTCAGCATTAGTACCTTGAACCAAAGGCAAGGAAAGGGCCATTTCCGAGTAAGTGATGTCAGCACCGAGGGTTTTCATCAAACGACGATAAGGTAAGTTCCCCACAGTGGTAAGAGGACTGACAATTTTTGCTCTCGACAAGTTCAATTTCTTCTTCTCACCTGGTCTAACTGGTTGTTCAACAAAAGTCGATTGGTTATCCTTTTTCAATTCTTCAAGTTTAGCCAAGTTTTCATCACTTTGAACTTGGGTGTCCAACCAATTAATCATGGCAGCTGAAGTTTCAAACTTGTAAGTTTTCTTTTGTAAACTATATTTGATAGGACCAGGAATGACATTGATTTCGTAATTATCAATTTTAGCTTGCTCAATTTGATCTAAGTCTTTAACTAATTTCTTAGTTTCTGGATCATAATGACTATTCAACCATCTACATTTTAAACCTATAGGGCAATATCCTAGTGCCTTGAACACTGGACATGTACCTTCTATATCTTTTGGCTTGGCAGCAAGGTATTCTTCAACATTATGGGTGCTTCTACACTGTTCAGCGCCAAATCGACATTCCTTGTCTCCTTCGGGATCAATTAAACTAGTACACAACCTGACTTCTTCGTGTTGTTGTCTCAAGTCTCTCTTCTTGTTTTGACCTCTTTTACCCTTCTTTTTGCTTCCACCTTGTTCTTGGCCATGTTCACCTTCTGGCTCTTCATCATCATAAGCTTCTTCAACTTTAGTATCAACAATGAATTCAGGCTTGATAGGAGCTACACCTTTATCAATGTTCTGTCTCTTCACTGGCACATCGTTAGAAACTTCAGCAGCTTCAGCTGGTCTCTTGTCTGTTTCAGTCATGAAATAAAGATTATAGTATAGATTCTCAGAGTTTGTTAAAGGGAGATAAATGTAAATCTAAAAAGTGAAAAATTTATAAAAACAACGAAATGTAAAGAGTAAACCTACAATTACAAGTGATATTACATTACTCCCTCTCTCCTGTTCCTTTTCTACGTTCTACTCATGTCTTTTCTTACTCCATGTTAATTTTCGACTCTAATCTCATCTCATCGCAAAGGGAAGCACTGAAAAAAAATGAATTTGGTTACAACCAATTCATCTTCAAACTAATTAACTTCAATGACACAAGCCATAGAGAAGAGAAGAAAGGTTGACAGTGGGGACCAGAAGGTAGTTAGGTCTTCCAAAATATTCCTGCCTTTTAGAGTGTTAGGAAATGTTTCTAATGAAACAGCATTTGCCATTGGAACATTAGGATCAACTTTCTATATTGTCACTTCTATAGGAAGATCATTCCAAATCTACGATGCAGCCACTTTGCACTTACTATTTGTCAGTCAATCACAGACCCCTTCTAAAATAACCTGTTTAACTGCTCATTATCATTATATATTTGCAGCTTATAATAACGAAATTGGTATTTACAAAAGAGGGAGATTGGAACACACACTTGTATGTCCAACTGACCAGATTATAACTCATACTTTGGTATTTGGTGATTACCTTGTTGCCACTAGTTCAAAAGGGGAAGTCTTTGTCTTCAAAAAACCTTCGGGATCGAAAATTCCTACTGAATTATACACCACATTGAATGCTATCAATACTAGTATTGATGGTGAAATAGTTTCCTTGATCCATCCTCCTACTTATTTGAATAAAATAGTGGTTGCTACTACTTCTAATTTATTCATCTTCAATATAAGAACTGGGAAATTGTTATATAAGAGTGCTGATTTTATCGAACCTATTTCGTGCATTGAAGCTGCTCCAATCTTGGATGTGGTTGCTATTGGTTCTACTGTCGGTAATGTCTACTTGTACAATTTGAAAAAGGGTAAGATTTTAGGCCAGAAGATTGTTGCTTCTGCCGAAGATGTTAAAGCAAAAATCACCTCGCTTTCATTTAGAACCGATGGCTCGCCCCATTTAGTTGCTGGTTTCAATACTGGTGATTTATTCTTTTACGATTTAGCCAAGAAAACTAGGGTTCATTCAGTTAGAAATGCCCACAAACAAACCCACGGTGGTATTGCCCTGGCCAAATTTTTAAATGGCCAACCGATTGTCGTCACTAACGGTGGTGATAATCAATTGAAGGAATGGGTTTTTGATCCTACTTTGTCTACTACAAATTCGTCAGTGGTTTCACCACCTCGTCATTTAAGATCTAGAGGTGGACATTCTGCTCCTCCAATCGCCATTGAATTCCCCAATGAAGAAAAGTCACATTTCATATACTCAGCTTCAAGAGATAGATCTTTCTGGAGTTTTTCTTTACGTAAGGACGCTCAAGCCCAGGAATTGTCTCAAAGAGCCCAAAAATCTAAAGATGGTAAACGTAAAGCTGGTCCCGTTTCTTCAATGAGGGAAAAATTCCCAGAAATCATTGCTATCACTTCTTCCCATACTAGAGAAGGTGAATGGGAAAACATACTTACAGCACATAAAGATGAAACTTTCGCCAGAACTTGGGATTCCCGTAGTAAGAGAGTGGGTCGTCATCAATTAAACACTATTGACAAGGGGTTTATCAAATCGGTATGTATTTCCCAATGTGGTAATTTCGGTTTGGTTGGTTCTTCTCTTGGTGGAATTGGTTCTTATAATCTTCAATCAGGAACTTTAAGAAAAAGATATGTCTTGCATAAAAAACCAGTCAGTGGATTAGCCATTGATGGAATGAATAGAAAAATGGTCAGTTGTGGTTTAGATGGAATTGTCGGGTTCTACGATTTTAATGATTCCAAATATCTCGGGAAACTTCAATTGGATGCCCCAATCACCAATATGATTTACCACAAGTCATCTGATTTGATTGCCTGTTCTTTAGATGATTTGAGTATTGTCATTATCGATGTCATGACACAAAAAATTGTCAGAGTCCTTTATGGCCATAGTAATAGAATCACCGGAATGGACTTCAGTCCTGATGGCAGATGGTTGGTCAGTGTCGCTTTGGATGCTACCATCAGAACCTGGGATTTACCAACTGGAGGATGTATCGATGGTGTAAGGTTAGCCAATGTCGCCACTTCGGTGAAATTCTCCCCTATTGGGGACATGTTGGCCACTACGCATGTTTCTGGGAATGGTATATCTTTATGGACTAATAGAGCCCAATTTAGACCAATTTCAACCAGACATGTTGAAGAGGAAGATTTTGCTGATATTTCATTACCAAATTCTAGTGGAGATGGAGGTGCAACTATATTAGATGGAGCCTTCGATGAAAAGGAATCTGACATTGATTTCTCAAGATATGATTCGGTTAATCAAATCGATGAAAATTTGATAACTCTTAGTATTGGTGCCAGAAACAAGTACAATACCTTGTACCATCTTGATACTATTAAATCACGAAATAAACCAAAAGAAGCAGTGAAGAAACCAGAGCAAGCACCATTTTTCTTAAGTTTATCTGGAGAAGCAGTAGGTGACCGAGCATCGGTTGCTGAAGGAAAAGAACAGCAGACTAATGGCACACAACAAGAAGAAACCAGTAAATTACGAGATTTGAGAACCAATGGTACATTCGAATCTGAATTCACCAAATTATTAAGACAAGGTGAAGAAGCACAAGATTATAGTGAATTCTTAGCCTATCTTGTCGCCGCATCACCATCTACCATCGATATGGAGATTAGAACCATCAATTCTTTCCCTCCATTGACTGAATTGACCAGTTTTGTTGCCGCTTTGAACCAAGGTTTAAGCAGTAATACCAACTACGATTTATACCAAGCTATCTACTCAATGCTCTTGAAAAACCATGCTGACGTTATCCATAACAACTCGAATGACGAGCAGTTAATTGAAAACTTGGCTAAATTTGATCAACTCAATCAAGATACACAAAAGAAATCAGACGAATTGGTTAAATTCTGTTCTGGAGTCATCCAGTTCTTGTCAACTGTATAAGATATAGCATAGCATTATAGAGCAAACATTATAAAAATAAATATTTACATGATTTATTCAAGATTAATCAATAATATCAAAATAATTAGAAGTACTAACTACAAGATATAACTATAAGATATAACTATAAGATATAAGTAGATACATATTCAAAGTTGTCTTATTCTTTTGTCGTATTTCTTTGTCTATGTCGTAACTTTGCGACATTGCAATAATTGTGCGACATTATTCAAATCCTACCATTAACAACTATACCTATAGAGCCATATGAACATAGATATCGTTGTACCCTCTACTAGGGTACAATTGAAGTCTGCAGAGAAGGCTAGTACGATCTTTGCATGTGAGAACAAATTATACGTTGGTTTGACTAATGGTGACTTAATAGTATATGATGAAAGCGAAGAGAATAAGACAGATGATAAGACTGGCAAGTCTTTTATAGATATAAAGCTGTCTCCAGACTTATCAAATGCTAGGTATACAAATGTCACTAAAGACTCGAGTTTAATCGAACAAATTATCAATATTCCAGATCCAGTTAAACGTATAATAGCTATAAAGTCTACGTCAAAATTATTCATTTATGAGTTGGTCGGTAATCATATTAATTTATTGTATACGTTCGATGAGTCTCCTACGGATATGGTTTACGTCGAAGCCCATAACAAACGATTGTTGATATTTGATTCTAAAAAGAAGTTGGTATTTAATGAAATGTCTAATAAATCAAGAAATATTATTCAATTCACAAACATACAAGAGGTTTCCATTAAGGAACGAGTTAAAAGGTTAAGTGTACATAAAGATATCTTAGTAGTGGGTTTGATTGATGAATTTATAGGTATAAGTCTCCTAGACTATGCCATAAATAATATTTCAATAGACATACCGACGTCGTTTTCGTATTTTAAAAAGTATACTGGAACTTGGATCTTTACTATACGCCAGGATAAGTTGTTGTTAATTAAAGATACCCAGATCCTAACGTTTGAGTCGGGGTCAGTCGAAATCTCACCTATAAAACTAGAAAGAACTCCGTTGGATGTCATTTTCATACATCCCAATTATATTCTCTTGATTTTACCTAAATGTTTACAAGTATTGGACTTGACGGGTGACTTGATGCAGACTTTCAACCATAATAATATCAACTACACTGGGTCGAGTTTTGAAAATGGGATTGTGTCAATAGCAGCCGGTTCTGTGATCTTTCAATTCAAAATTTCAAATTACCAATACCAAATTGATCAGTTGTTGTCTATATCAGGGAAGTACGGTTTGTCGAGTATACAGAGAGATCCTAATAACGATTTGAAAATTATTGGGTTGGGTAAGGCAATTTCGTTAGTTGATAATTTATCTGATTCTGATAATTTTTTCCAAACGTCTAAAAAACAGCTAGTGTTACGACAATTGTATAAGAAAAAGTTGGTGATTTTGTTTGAGTCATATTCAAAATACCATCAAGCGTTGGTCGAAATCGGGTCTGAGTGGTTAATCAGTTACAAAGACGTGCTACCGCTATTCCCCGACTTCCTCAATGGTCAAATCCAAATGGAAGCTGGCGACGACAGTGTCAGTGTCAAGACCACCAAATCGTATAATCAAATCAAGCAAGTGTCGATCAAGGACATAAATGACCCTCAGTTTGCTGATGCTGATGAAAAGTCGACATTAAGATCATTTGATTTTTCCAAAAAAGACCGCAAACCCCAGTTAATGGAGAAGTTCAACAAAGCGGTGAATAATTTGATTATTTATTTAACCGAGCATCGACGGATCCATCATAATTTTGTGAACGGTTCATTCAACTGGAAGGGGATTGAAGTGACGCCGTTTGATATTTATCCTAATGTTTCCAAAGAAATCATTGGCAAACAACTAGAGTATGTGGGAACTGTCATCGACACATCGTTGTTTTTATGCTATTTCTATTGCAAGCCAATGTTGTTAGGCCCGTTATTACGATTACCAAACAATCTATGTAACGCCCAAGTCGTCAACCGATGTTTACTTTCGGAACATGATAAATTAAAACCAAAATTCATCGAAGAGTTATTAGATTTTTACTATTCACGACATTTACATAAGGATGCGTTGGAGATGTTGTACAAATTGTCGCATCATGAACATAATGGCTCGGATATCGATCGATACATCACCCCCGAGTTGACAATCCAATACTTGCGGAAACTCTCGAACGAGTACCTCGACTTAATATTTCAATTTGCATATTGGGTTATCGATGAAAATGGCCCCCAAGCAGAAGAGTATACCCAACAAATATTCATGAATGAAACATACGAATGTGAAAGTTACGATAATATCCGAGTGCTAGACTTTATATCACAGGTCTTAAAACGTGAAACCTTGGCCATCCAGTACCTTGAATGGATGTTATTTGACGGAGACTTATATGAGAAATTGAAGACAAAGAATTTATTAGTGAAATTCCATACCCTGTTGGCATTGATGTATTTGAAGAAATTGAAACATGAAAGAAAAAAGATGGACAATGAAGAATTCATGAACTCACCGTATTATATCAAGTTATACAATTTCTTAGGCGACTACAGTCACTATGAACCTTTCAAGGTGCTAAAGAATATACCTACCACAGACGATGCATTTTTGCGATTCACGATATTTATTTATAGACGATTGGGAGAACATGAAAAGTCGATAGATGTGTTGTTTAATCAACTAGATGATATAGATTCCGCTATAGAATACTGTTCGCAGGTATATGAAACCAATCCGGAGATTGGTGTTGATTTGTTACACAAATTATTGGATGATATACTTTATGCAGATGATAATGTCGACTCTATATCGAAATTACTTACTTCCCAAGGGTCCAAGATGGATATACTTCGAGTATTGACATCATTACCGAATACATTCCCTTTACTAAATCTATCAACATATCTTGAAAATGATTTACGTCAAGATAAAGAGAAAATGCACTTCAGTAGACTATCGTCCAATTTGTATAAAGTGGGATCTGTGAAAGCACAAGCTAAACTTGTTGAATCTAAGAGTGTATCATACTCTCTTGATTCTTCAAATCAACAATGTCCAATATGCAATAAGAAACTTGGGTATAGTGTTTTCACAGTGACAAAGCATGGTCAAGTTGCCCATTTCAAGTGTCAGCAAAATTCAGAATCGAAACAAGTGGAAGTATCAGATTAGAAACCTTATTATAGATTACACTAATATAATCACCATCAATTATTTGTCAGTATAATATATGTAGAAGAATTAAAGTTATTGACCTCTTTACTATTTGTAAATAATTTTAAAATGTTTAACCAATAACAACCGGTAGTTAATTGCTATCATAATAATCACCCGATTACTCTACAAACAAAATCATCTATTATTAACTGGTTCTATCATTATTATCGGTATTATCTTAAATCATGTGATTCATAGTCACATGTGTTCTGTTGATGATTTCAATATTAGAACACAATGGATGTTGTAGAATCGGACATTTAGATTGAATTGAATTTATAGGAGAAGATACATAGATATTATGTCTTCTGAAAACCCTTCTTCTACTGGTGGTTTCAGACTACCACCTATTTCCTTTTTATCTCAACAACATTCAAATACACCTCCACAATTGAATAAATTACCTTCGGCTTCTAACTTGGGCATTGCTAGTTACTTGGGTGGTTCATCCCATTCCCAGAGTTTGGGACAGAATACACAAGCTTCTAAAGTTAGTCCAATACCTGGAATTTCACATCAACAATTAATAAACCCAAAGTATGGGCTGCATCCGATGCTCTCTCCACCAAAACAGAATTATGTGAGTCAGGCAGATGAGCAGGCAGCTAAGAGATTGAAGGTGGAGAATGATGAGAGGATTGAAGCGACTAATAGTTTGCAGAGTTTACAACATGGTGTGTTTCATAAAAAACCGGCTGAGGTACAGGGACCGCAGGTGCCTCAACTACAACATATACCTCAGGGACAACATTTACCACAAGCGCATCAACAAAATACATTATTTATCAATTCAGATGCTACTTCAGAGCAACAGCTACCACACCAAATAAACGAAGAGATTGCCAGACAATTACTGCAGAGTGAAATAGTGGTTGATGAGTCGGTAGTATTACCCACAGATAAGATATTACCCATAGATCAAAACCCCAAAAAAGTAGATGTGCCCATAACATTAAATATTGAGGAAATTACCAGTATTATTGAGGAATTTTATCCCGTGTGTCGTTATTTGGGTACCATAGTCTATAATCCTACTACAACTTGGGCTACTTTACAAATATTGTCGCTTCCAGGATTAAAAGAAGAGGATTTCGATAAGTTTATCGAGATAAAGCAAACGTATGTGGATAAATTAATTGAAAATAGCAACTACCAATCGAAATACATTCCCATGATTCCTCCATTGAATTGTGAATATATCAATTATCTCATAGAATTGAAGATCCCAGCAAGGTTTATTGAAAGTTTCAAGTACAATTTACATAATAACGAGACTAATCGTGAATTGTGGGGTGGAGCGGGAGGGATATATACAGACGATTCCGATATTTTATGTATACTAGCCCACCTAGGCCTTTTCTCCGCAGACCAATCTGACTTGAAGTTATGGAATCAAGATAAAGTAAACTTGATCAAACCATTATCTGCAGATTCTTCTGCAGATTTGGACTTATCTGTTGAAATATTATTGTTACCCCCGTTACCCCAGTACCATGGCTTTTATGCCAACGGGATGAATAGTCGCTCGTGGCTTGGCAACAATAAACATGACGGGTTGTCGATAGCAGTGCATAATATCAAATGGGAAACGTATGATACTTATTTGCACGATAAACAAACGTTCAAACGGTACCAGGGGGAATTTTCCCAGGATAAACAACTCTTCAAAGATCAAAATAATAAGAAACCAGGGTGGAGCTTTCATGCTGACTACTATAAACAATTGAAACGTAAGTTTGAAAACCTCGAGAAAGATAACCTCGAGAAAGATAACCTCGAGAAAGATAACCTCGAGAAAGATATCCTAGAAAAAGATATCCTGGAAAAGGATAACCTAGAAAAAACTAGTTAACTTGGGGTTGTACTATATATACTTCTATATTATGTATTAGATAAATGGTTTAAAATGCTAGTGCGAAGTCTACTTCCATCTGTGTGTAAATTTACCTCCTTCTCTCCCTATCACACCACCGTCTCTGTCTAATTTCTCTGCCAAGAATTTGGTTGAGTTCAAAGCCGCAGAAGTTTTGTGGGAACAATCGAAAAAATAATGGTCAGACTACAGAATCACCACTTAAACGTCTAGAGCGGAAGAACAGGCTGTTGCTGTGGGTCTAGGGTGCTTATAAATACATAACTGGATATTCAGAGCGTTATAGAAGGATATATCTCCGTTTTTCCGAGTGTTGCAGACGTTAAAACCGAGATTTAAACGAAATCATCGCCGTTTCATATTTTTTAATCGTGAACAAGTCACTATTGAAGGGAATAACTCGGGCGCAAACGAACAGTATCCTTGTTATTATTAATTTACTACTGTTTTTTTGGTCTATTCTTACGATTTAATTTTAATGAATACTTCTACAACTACAGTACCAACATCGAAATTAAAAAGTAGCAGATCTACACCGAATTTGAAGAAACAACCATCAAACCCGCTGCCCAGTCCGAGAAGGGTCAATATCTTCAAGAAAATATCTATCGAGTGGAATTCATTGCTATCGAAAATACGATCGGTATCAGACGAAGTATTTTTAACCGACGAAATAGTGAACGAATACTTTGACAACCAACTGTCAGAAGATAGCCTTGATCGATTAATCAAACTAAACAAGGGATACAAGTCGCCAGAGGAAAATTTTATTGAGAAATATCGCAAATATAAAAGTTTGGATAAAATGATTGAAATCGATCAAGATGATAACAAAAAAAATATAAGCTTGCAGGATTTACTAAGTAATGATGAAAATAACGATTTGCAGTATCTGGATTTGAATGTGGAAAAGTTGAGGCAAGAATACGAACAAACCAATACCACCGATTCGTCCTCGGCAAGTACCACCAATACCAACATTGGAACTACGTTATGGGAATACAGAAGACACAAATGGTTAGTCAATAATAATCCCGATAAAGTCGAACAAAGGTTGAAAGAAACAAGTATCGAACATTTACCCACGGATGCTTACATAAAAATCTATACCAATCTTGTAGACAAGGGCAAAGCTTTACGTCAAGATAAACGAATAAATCTTCTGGATGTGGTCAAAGTGATAAATGTGGGGTGGATCGTCGAAGAGAAATGGGACAGGGCAGCAAAAGGGTTGCCTTGAGAAAATCTTACGGTTGAAGGATTATCAACCATTATTTGTGCACCAGGAAACAACTGTAAAGTGGCACGATTTTTCCAGTTCTACAATATATCGATTTGTTTAAATTTCTCATGCATTACTATATAGATGAATATCATACCCTTCTCTCTTTAACCAATTTCACTGTAGTTTCCAAGATCCTCAAGTCTTGATCTATCAATTCCGCTCGAGACTGTAAGCTATCTATCAAATTACCCGATTTGTTAAGCGTCTTATATAATTTATCAATCAATTTCGTTAGTTGGAGTTGGTAAACTTTCAACTCCTTGAAATTTACAGCAAAATCGTTATTCAACTGTCGATCTATCTCATCGTTCAACTCGTGGATCGTGGTAATCTTGTCTACAATATTCAGATCTACCGAATTGGCTTTATTTAGCTGAATAATGGTCAGAATTAGCTGTTTCGAGTACTGTTGTGATTGCTTTAACCGGGAAATCTGATCGT
The DNA here is from genome assembly GCA_037042355.1 of Candida sp. Y128-05E. Taxonomy (NCBI): domain Eukaryota; kingdom Fungi; phylum Ascomycota; class Pichiomycetes; order Serinales; family Debaryomycetaceae; genus Candida; species Candida sp. Y128-05E. Next base: position 8,797 of record JAXQKE010000040.1, on the reverse strand, counting down.
GCTTAGCCTGCAACACTAAATCTGTATGTGTGGACATTTGTTCATATCATTGAGTTCTTCAATAAATCTTCAACCAGTCGCAGTTTGAAATTTGGGGTTTTCAGTTGATGATTTTGACCGTCGCTCAGATCTGGTGAAGAGTTGAGATATTGAGAAGTTTTTTGGGATTAAAGTGTTGAAGAGTAGTTTGGTATTTCACAGGCGAAGCAATGGCGAATTTAGCTCAAGATTCATTGTTTCAAGTCCAACCTTTAGAAACATTTGAGCAATTTAATCTTTATGATTTGTATCATGATGTTCACGAACAGAGATTTGAGGCTGCAATTGCAAAGACGTATACATTTATCAAATTAGATATCTACAATCAAGTTCAAAAGTTAAAACTATGGGAAATTCGTTTATTATTGTTGATTTTCACCAATCAAATGGATGTGGCTAAGTGGGAAGCAATCAGATTGAATAATACGTTATATATGATGGACAATGAACTCCCTAATGTTGAAGTATTCCCGTTACCTAAGACGAACGAGAATATTCCCTTGTCTTTACTATATTTGTTAGTGAGATTAAAGAATACACCCAGTATCAATTTGATTAATGAATTGTACAAACTAACTTACCAATTAAGATTGAAACGGACAGATTCACAAACATCAGTCTACTTGAAAATTATTAGTTATTACATTGTTATAATATTGATTTCTACTCCTAACAACAATATCACAGCATTAAATTATTTACAGTCTATACATCAGCAGGCCGATGGGGTCTATAAGTCGAATATTGCATTAATGATTATGCTTATGCAATTAAAATTGGCAGGAAAGTACGATACTTTACAATTGGAAGATTTTACCATTGACAGTTTGAAGGTTGTCACCCATCAGGAATCAATAAATTTGAACAATCTAGGTGATGTGGTGAAAAGTGATAATATCAACAGTTTGATTATCGAGTTAGCTAGCATATTCCAATTAGACTATCAATTTGATTACAAGTTATCTGTTAAAGATGGTACATTGTCATTTATCGGTAATACAAACCATTTCGATATCGAAAGTTCGATAGATACTGATAAAATTGTCGATCAAACTTTGGATGAGTTGAATAATAATTGGCGTGACCATGTCGATAAAGTTTACGTGTTGAAATGAGTATTGGCCCGTGGTTCGTATAATCATGGATTTTTATAAAACATTAGCGCCCAGTTTTATAGGCATAACAGAACATTTTTTATCAAAAACATTATGTGAAGACTTTCTTGTAGGGTTCAAGAAAAAGGTCAGAAGTAATGACTACATTTGTTGATAATCATTAAAGCAAAATAAAATTATATATACGATCTATAAATTCCAAGTATCTCATTTTTTTGCAAAAGTCATTTCTGTGATATCTTTTTATGAACTCAAGTTGTTCCGTTTATTGGCCAAGAAGCATCTTCGCCATAATTCCAGTGAACAGCTTTGGTTACAGTATATTCCTTCAAACCTTCAATACCTAATTCACGACCGAATCCTGATTGTTTCATACCACCAAATGGAACGGCATTACTCAAGGCGACGTATTGGTTACACCAGATAGTACCACCACGAAGAGCATTAATCATTCTCATACATTGAGAAGCATTTTGTGAGAATACACCTGCAGCAAGACCATAGATGGTGTTATTGGCTTTTTCAACAGCTTCTTCTTCAGTAGTGAAAGTTTGTACAGTAAGAACAGGGCCAAAGATTTCTTCATCGACAATTTTCATACCTGGTTTACAATCGGTGAAAATAGTTGGTGGAACATAGAAACCATTTTTAAATTTGGATGATAAATGGGCTAATCTACCTTCTCCTCCAGTGAGAAGAGTTGCACCTTGTTCAATACCAGATTTAATGAAGCCCTGGATTTTTTCTTGTTGTTGTTTGGATACTTGTGGACCTTGGAAAGTTTTGATATCGGATGGATCACCAACTACTGTTGATTCAAAGTTTTTGACAAGCTTACCAAGGAATTCCTCCTTGATAGTATCTTGAAGGAATAAACGTGAACCAGCACAACAATCTTGTCCATGGTTGAAAAGTATACCCATAGTAACCCAGTTTACAGCTTGGTCGATATCAGCATTGTCAAACACGACAACGGGTGATTTACCTCCCAATTCAAGGGTAACTTTTTTAAGGTTACTTTTGGCGGCAGCTTCCATAATGGTACGACCAGTAACTGTAGAACCTGTAAATGCGATTTTATCAATATCCATATGACTAGAAATAGCTTTACCAGTAACAGCACCCACACCATTGACAATATTAATGACACCAGGTGGAAATCCGGCTTCAGCAGCCAATTCTGCTAAGATAAGAGCACTTAATGGAGTTTGTTCAGCTGGTTTCATAACAATAGTATTACCAGCGGCCAAGGCTGGACCAACTTTCCAAGCAAACATTTGAATTGGATAATTCCAGGGGATGATTTGTCCACAAACCCCAATTGGCTCGGCTCTGGTGAATGCTAATTTGACGCCTTCTTCTTGTTCAATGGTTTTGCCCTCAATCTTGTCGGCAAGGCCAGCATAGTAACGAAGACATCCAACACTATCGACAATATCAACGTCTTTAGCCATCCATACTGGTTTACCATTATCGAGACTTTCAAGTTCAGCGAGTACATCAATATTAGCTTCAATCAAATCAGCCCATTTGTTAAGCGTTTTGGCACGTTGTGATGGCGTACTTTTCTTACCCCAAGTAGTTTCAAACGCTTTTCTTGCCGCTTTAACCGCATCATCAACATCTTCAGCAGTGGCCGAACTAATAGTAGCCAATGGCTCACCAGTGGCGGGGTTTGGAGTCGTTAACTCATTACCATTCTTAGCAGGTCTGAATTCATTGTTAATGAATAATCCTGTTTTGAAAGTGATATCACGTCCGCTTGGAGATTTAATTGTAACAGACATTGCTAATTGTTTAATTGTATGAAAAATTGTAAGTTGGAAGATTATCGCCAACGGTATTTATATCCACAATTGCATAATCTCACTTGCGCTTATCTAAATGCGCCTGTCAACAGTCAAAATTTACCCGCAACTGAAATTTTATTTTGCAACCGATTTCGGACATTTTCCGAGAATCATTTCTCCACCACGGATCGATTCCGTGAGCCATATCTCAACGGAATCCAACCGTTGATGATCTAATAGGTTGATTGTCTTATCATTCAGTGGGGGTATGTTTTCCCCTTCATTTCTCTCCTTAAAAATGGGCACCTTGGCTCGATTTCATATCAGGATCAAGATTTTTAACATATCTTGAACATACTATAAATTAATGAATCGTGCTATAACTTACGACGACAAGGTTCACTGTATTGCTGATCTCGAGGTGGAAGGTAATAAAAACCTTCCACCAATGGTGCATGGTTTCTACAACGGTGGATCGATGGACCTTAACACCTTAAGAGAAAACAAATCTTCGTTTGATAGATATCGTTTAAGACCAAGAGTCATGATCGATGTTACCAGCGTAGATACAAGTACTCGCTGTTTAGGAACTGTTTCGTCTTTTCCATTGGGGTTTTCACCATCGGCAAATCACTCTTTAGCGCATCCTGATGCCGAGGCTGGTACCTCTAGAGCTGCCGCTAAAAAAGGTGTAAATATGGTGCTTTCAAGTTGGACAAATACTCCACCAAAAGTAGTAGTGGATCAAGGAAGGGGCTACGGCAATTCTTATGCCCATCAACTAAGTGCTGTAAAAGATGAAGCCACCAACATGTCAATCATAAAGAATGCTGAGGAATGTGGTTTTAAAGCTGTTTTCTTGAGTGTTGACTGTCCTTGGTTAGGCAGAAGACTCAATGAAATGAAACTTGCTTTCACTTTACCTGAAGATTGTGAATTCCCATGTTATCCTTTTATAAAAGGTGGTGATATGGTGAGTGACGACAATAGAACCCAGTATGAAACCAACCTTACTTGGAGCTATATTCGTGAATTGAAGAAAAAGACCAACATACAAATCTGGTTGAAAGGTATTCTTACTGGTGAAGATGCAGCTTTGGCTGTTGAAGCGGGAGCTGATGGTATCATTGTGTCAAACCATGGAGGTAGACAACTTGATGGGGCCATGTCTACATTAGATGCATTACCCGAAGTTGTGGAAGCTGTGAGAGGTAGAATTCCTGTTCATATAGATGGTGGTATCAGAAGAGGAAGTGACATTTTCAAAGCTCTTGCATTAGGCGCTGATTATTGTTGGGTTGGTCGTATTGCTCTCTGGGGACTTGCGTATAAAGGAGAAGAAGGTGTTTCCATTGCCTTGAACATTTTGCATGACGAATTCCGATTGGTAATGGCATTAATGGGCTGTAACTCCGTTAAAGATATAAAACCAGAGCATCTTGCTAGAATGACTCCAGATGGAAGACTACTTAAGGTGACTCGTAAAGCCGAACCAAAATTATAATCTGTGAACGCAGAATACTATCTCCGCAACTACGTTTATATATGACATGTATTAGGTGTAAGAATTCATGATTTAATTAATTTCAGTTGTAGCCTATGGGGTTCTATTTAACTCTTACTCTCACGAATACCCCCTAATTAACCTACAGGATAGGTAGCCGCTTGAGATATGCTTCTTGGTGGATATTTCTTTCCATCCGGTTTCGGTCTGACAGATACCCAACAAGAATAATAAAGTTCACAGTTGAAGTTTGTAGCAAATTTGATTATTATAGAGAAACAAATTGGATTAAACTAGTATTTTTAACATTTATCATAAACCTAAAAACTATATACTTCTATAAAGTCTGATTTTCCATTCGTTTACTTGTATTTTCTCTTTTCAAGAATCTTGGTGAATTTTTCGACATCTTCCTTCTCTAATGGGAGGGTTGGTAATCTAACAGGTCCAGTTGGTTCTCCGATTATGTCAAGGCCAGCCTTGATTCCAGCTGGGTAGTTGACACTTTCTAAGAAGTTACTAACTTCCCAAAGGAATTTCCATTGTTCTCTGGCTTTTACAAGATCTTGTGCTTGAAATGTGTTCCATAATTCAACACATTCTTTTGGAACGACGGATGCAACACCCCAAACACCAGCTTGAGCACCATGGGCCATGGCAAAGAAAGTTAAAGTATCCCATCCATTGAAGGCGGTGAAGTTGTTTGTTGGGTTAGTTAAAAGATCAACTAATTCCTTTGCGTTACCAGAAGTATCTTTCATATAGTCAAATCCTTTAATTTCACCAAGTTTTCTTAATTGATCAGCATCAAGATGGACACCGGTGGCACCTGGTAAATTGTAGTACATGACAGGAATCGAAATTGACCCACAGACGTCTTCATAGAATTTATAAAGCGCTTTGAACGAGAGTGGGTCATAAAATGGTGGAACAAGCATAACACAAACGGCACCGGCTTTTTCCGAGTATTGTGCCATTTCAATAGCATGGGCAGTACTGTTGCTACCTAACCCAGCAATAATTGGTAATCTACCTTTTGCAACATCGATATAAGCTTTAATAACAGTTTTATGTTCTTCTGTTGTGAGAGTTGGGAATTCACCAGTGGTACCTGTTGTAACTAAACCATGAATACCAGCATCAACAAATCTCTCGACTTGTTTATTGATTGTTGGAACATCAATCTCTTTACCATCGGAAGAGAAAGGGGTAGTGACAGCAGCGAAGATTCCTTGAAGTTTAGCCATTATGAGTGAAGTTGGTGTATAATAGTTTGAAGAGATACAGAATATGAATCCCTTTTAAAGTAGAATTGTATGGGTACCCCAAATATTTGTCGACGGTCAACCCATAATACAGACGGAGAGGACCCGAACCTTTCGGGCTTCTTCCGAATACGCATTTCTCTAACCTCAATACGTCAATATGCTTCTGGCTAATAAATAATTGATCTATCGTGTGGGGTACATAATTTACCTACCTTTGAGTTAGCATATACCCTTTGTGGCACCACTTGACTTCCAGATCACCTCAACGAAGTCAATTGAAATATCCACATTTGTTTGAAACTTGTAAAACGCATACCCAGTTATGCATCCTTCAGTGGTATCGTCTATCTTTACCATTATCTTTATTTTTACCTTTATCTCTATCTCTATCTTTATCTCTATCTTTATCTTTATCTTTGTCGTATCCTCTGTCTCCAATGAATGGTTCCATAAGGCATTTAGCTTCGTAACCACCAATCGCTTAATTCGGGATCTGCCCGCTACCTTTATCTTCTGCGGGAAACATCCGTTAGATCTCGGAGGTTGTGCGTGTTAAAAAATAATTTTGCGTTATCGAGTCATTTTCGTGATGGTCCAAGCTTAAACCAAATGTGGAGTGACTGTACATAAATTTCGGATGCATGAACACAAGATGGAGAATCTCCGGTTCTTTAGAACAAGATAAGAAACGATTTCTAGCGGGGTGTTTCTTAGGATACATAAAATGAAGATAAAAGTCTGAAATACATCAAATATTTACATAATTATCTATATCTATATTTTACTTTATTATGACACAGTACTTGGACGAAAAGATGAAAGGAGGTAAAGTATCTATTGATTCTCAAATCAGCTTCGACAACCTTGAAAGTAATGTTCCAGTAGATAATGATCATAATGTTTTTGTTGATAATGGTGAAGGTCCAGATTTCAGAGGTGTTACATGCTTAGGTGCCGCTGTGTTGATTGCAAAGTCCCAATTTGGTTTGGGTGTACTTGGTTTGCCCCAAACCTTCAAAGTTTTGGGGTTTGTCCCTGGCTTAATAAATCTTATAGTTTTATGTATGATAAGTACATGGACAGGTATCGTTATTGGAAAATTCCGTCTTGCCCATCCCCAAGTACATAGTATTGGTGATGCTGCAAATCTTATGTTTGGTAAATGGGGAGGTGAAATTATGGGTTACGCTTTTTGGCTTTTCTATACCCTTTGTTATGGTGCTGCTTTGCTTACTGTTTCTATTGCTTTTAATTCAGTTACTGAACACGGTATGTGTACCATGGGTTGGGTGGGTATTGGTGCCGGTATTTCCCTTATCTTGGGTTTAATTACTCGTACAATGAAGGTTTTGTCTTGGTGTGGTTATGTTGCCGTCATTTCTATCTTCGTTAGTGTTTGGGTTGTTGCAATCGCTTGCTTAACTCAAAGTACTCCTGCAGCTGCACCAGCAGGAGAAATTGTGGATAAGATGATTCAAGTGGTTGCCAAAGGTTCTCCTTATTCCGCCATTGCTGCTGCTGTTTCTACGCAACTTTTGAGTCTTTGTGGTTCTGCTTCTTTCTTTACAATCCATGCCGAAATGAAAGACCAAACTCAATACACCAAATCACTTTATATGGGCCAAGGTTTTGTTGTGTTTAATTATATTGTCATCAGTTGTATTGTCTATGGGAAAGTTGGACAATATGTTGCATCTCCAGCTCTTGGTTCAGCAGGTCCATTGTTCCAAAAGATTTCGTATGGTATTTCATTTCCAGCACTTTTCTTTTCATGCTTCTTCCAAGCACATATTGCTGCTAAATATGCTCTTGTTCGTATTTTACGTGGTTCAGTTCATTTACAAAGTAATTCTAAAACCCATTGGATAACTTGGACTAGTATGATGACGATTGTTATTGGAGTTGGGTTAGTCGTAGCTGGTGCAATTCCATTCTTTGGAGATTTATTGGGATTGATCGGTGCTCTTCTTGGTACTAGTTTTACGCTTATAGTTCCAGGTTTCATGGCATTGTACGAATTAGGTTTTGGAACTTATGAGAAAAATGATCATGGTTTAGCTTGGTTGAGAAAGTCTCACAAAGTTTGGGGAAGTAGCAAAAAGAATACGGTTATTGCGTCTGTGGCTATATTCGCAATTATTAGTGGTTTCTACATTTTGGTTTCTGGTTGCTATGGATCCATTACTTCTATTGCTCAAAGTTATGCAGATGGCACTGTTGCATCTGCTTTTTCCTGTGCTGATAATAGTGGTTTAGGAAATTAATAGATATATAGTTCTCCGGTAAGTATATATATCTTAGTTCAGTTCTTGTTATAATAAAATCGTGTTTTAAATACAGTATTTCAAATAATGATATTGGTGTGACACTTACGATACTTTGTTTCTCATATATGAAATATTGTGAGTTTATCTTACACGAACCTGTTTAATATGCAAGTATATTGAATCGTTACTTGTTTATTCTAGGGAAGTCTCTCTATGCATTATTAAGTACAACTCTTTACAAACATTTATTATAAGTACAAATGATAAAATCAACTAGAGTTTGCAATATAGGCCCGGTAATATACTGGTAAACCATCAATAAGGGAAGGTTTGACTGGCTCCCATCCGAGAATTGATCGACCTAATGTTCCACGAACGATACTTGTTCCGGCTAATGCAATTTCGAAAGGAGATTCTGGAGTCTTATAAGTGTAACCGTCGAGGCCAGCAAGTTCAGCAACCTGGGACAAAAGAACATCAACACTTTCGGTCAGTGGATTACTACCTTCTAATTTCAAGTGTTTAACTAATGGATGTTTTTCGACAGCAAGGCGGTATAATTCACCGAGATCATCAACATGAACTGTTGCATAGCGTCCGTTTGGAGTACCGGGCCACTGTATCTTTTTATTAGTAACAGCTTGATTGAAAAGCATACCAGGGACACTTCCAGATCTACCATATAGTAAACCAGGGCGAATTACAATTCCATCAATAGCTTTACTGGAAGTAAGGTAGTTTTCAACAGCAGGGCGCCATGCAACCTTCCTGGGAGCACGAGTGGCAGCTGTACCTTCCGACACCATTTCCCAGC